>JBBPBX010038697.1:19474-30261 GCA_038048925.1 Garcialebias charrua
GTGCCATTCATCATTTGGACTGATCATAAGAACATCACTTACCTTCAGAATGCTAAGAGGCTGAACTGGTCATGATTTTTTTTGCATGCTTCAATTTCTTCACCACCTACCATCCCAGTTCTAAAAAGATCAATCCTGATGCCCTCTCACAACAATAGTCCACTGATGATCACGGTGCCAATGATGAAATCCACCCCTCTTTGTGCAAGATAGGCACTATGACTTGGGAAATCGAATTAGTTAAAGAAGCTGGTACTGAGCTGGGTACATGCAATTAACTTGCCATCCCACTTATAACTGAATGATCTCTTTAACCCAGAGATACTTTTGGTGAACCTCTAGGTCTCAAGATATTTGGTTGCAGCATGTTTTTCCTGTGCTGGAACAAGAACAGCAACCAACCTTCTGGTCTCTTGCAGCTATTACCAGTACCTAGCTGCCCTTGGTCTCACACCACCATAGACTTTGTTACGGGCTTTCCTCCTTCTGAAGGTAACAGTCATTTTCACAATCATTTAGTTTTATCAAGGCTGCTCACTTTATTCCCCTCCCCAATTTGCCTGCCACTTTTGAGACATTTCAGTTAAATACACACAACACATTTTTCTCATTCATGGCATGCCTATAGATGTGTCAGATCGTGGGCCTCAATTTGTTTCCCAAGTGTGGAGATCCTTCTGTGATACCCTGGGATCTTCTTTGAGTCTCACATCTCACCATCCCCAGTTCAACGGACAGACAGAACGATGGAAACAGGGACTTGACATTGCTCTAAGGTGCACAGTCAGTCAGAATCCCTCTTCCTAGAGTACCCATCTTGTATGGGTGGAATATGCACACAATTCTTTGATTTTCTCTGCCATGGGACTATCCCCTTTTGAGACTTCACTAGGATATTCACCTCCTTTGTTTTACAGCCAGGAACCTGATGTTGCTGTGTCACAGAATTTGGACTCAGACCAGGACAGCCCTTCGCCAGACACCAGAGAAATGTACTTTTTGCTGACAAACAGATCACGACCAGATTAAAGTTACCTCTCTCGATGAGGATTCATTCTACGTTACATGTATCTCAAGTTTAACCGGGACTCCAGATTGATCTTTGCCTACCAGCCTACCCCGCTCCTCTTCCCCATCAACAACCACCCTGGCTTCACAGTGCATTGGATCCTGTACATTCATTGGAGAGGTAGCTGATTTCAATTTCTGGTAGATTAGGAAAATTATGGACTTGTGGAGAGATCCTGGGTGACTGGAACTCTCATTCTTGATTCTACTTTGATTGCTGACCTTTATTTATTTATTTATTTTATTAAATTTATTCATTTTACATCAATAAAAACAACGTTTAAACATACAGTGTGTAATATAAAAGACAAAATGAAAGGAGGCAGAGAGAAGAAATAATCTTATAGTATCTGCCCCTTTTTTTTCTTCAAAAAACAAAAAATATAAAAGCAAACTCAATCCAAACAATTAACTAAGGCAATGTTTTTCAAGTAATTGAACAAAAAACTTCATTTTTTGACAAGAAAATTACTAATAGAATGGATTTAACAAAAGATTTTCGTATTTTGTTAACAACTTAGATTTGACAATTTTTTAAACACGAGCATAGATTTAGCATATTTAACATTGTTTTCCAAATTGTTCCATAAATCAATTCCCTGTATCGAAACAGTCCGACCCTTCAAACTGGTCCTATACTGAGGTTTTGCAAAAATCTCAGTTCCCTTAAGACTATAACAAGACCTTCTTTTGACAAAAAACTTTTGAACGTTTGGAGGCAGTAAGTTGTTTTGAGCTCTATACATAACTAATGAAATGTTATAATCCACCAAATCATAAAATTTCAATAACTTAACTTGGTTAAAAGATGTATTGGATGGATGACAATAAGGTTTTCCTAAAATAATTCTCACAGCTCTTTTCTGTAAAATAAAAACAGGCTTTGTTATAGTTTTAAATGCCTTCCCCCAAACTTCAACACAATAAATTAAATGTGGAACAAAAATGGTATTATATAACAAATGCAAAGCTGTCTCATTCAAAAAATCTTTAACTTTATACAGTACCGCAGTAGATCTGGCTAACTTAATTTTTACCGAAGTGATGTGCTGTTTCCACGACAGTTTGTCATCAATTATCACACCCAAAAACTTCACCTCATTTACTCTCTTGACTTCCACACCATCAATTTTTAGAAAAAAATCCATATTCTTTTTTGTATTACTAAATAATTGGTTTTTCCAAGATTCAGTGATAGCTTGTTTAATTTAAACCAGGTTTGTATTTTTGCAAATTCCATTGTTATCAACGCAGTCATTTGTTCAAAGTCACTACCAAAATAAAAGAAGGTAGTATCATCAAGCCCATCCTGTAGAGAAGACCTACATGTGTTTCTTAAGGGGGAGGTACTGTGCGGATTCTGGTTCTGGTTTACCTCTACCTGTCACTAACCACTTCTTCACAGCTAATGAGCAACAAGTCTGTGTCATCTACTGCAGCTGTGGTGGCTGCAGTGATGAGCTAGGAACTTATAAAGACTGAAGCAAGATCACAGACAGATGCTTGAGCATTGGTTCGCCTATACCACCTGCTGTGCACACTTACCTCTTGTGCCTCAAGCAAATTCTTGTGAGTTAGGTTCCCCTTTGACTCAACGTCCACCTCCTGGAGCCTCAAGCTATAAAGACAAGTCCGGACATAACTGGCTTTGTCTCCCATCTCTGGTCTCTCCTGTTGCTCTCCTTCAAACATCTACTTACCTCCTGGAGATCTGTTGTCTGAAACCAGGAATCCTCCCTGCCTCCTCCAAGAAACCTTCCTCTACCATCCATCCATCCATCATCCATCCATCATCTGTACCCGCTTCTTCCTTTTTGGGTCACTGATGTCCATATCCAGCTATCACTGTGCGAGAAATGGGGTACACCCAGCTGGGCAGGTCTCCAGTCCATCACAGTGCCACATAGAGACAAATGATACAAACAACCATTCTGTCTTTCAATCACACCTAGGGGCAATTTAGAGTTACCAATCAGCCTAACAGTGGAAACTGGAGTACCCAGAGGAAACTGAAGGATATTCTAATTGAAACCAATGTACAAGTGGGCTGTAAACAAAGTATTATCAATGTATTAAAAAAAGGTTTGTGCAAACATGTTTTCTGTCCAGCTTGAAAGCAACACACAGGGGAGGCCAAACAGGGATGTCTACATTCCTGGGACAAGCCCAAAAAGTCAAACTGACCCACAGAACATCCAAAGAATATAAAAGCACTCAGAGTAACATTCTAATACAAACAAACGCATACACGTAAAAATCCATGGTACAGACAGATACAAACATATATACGGTACATTAAACTCTTTATGTCTTAAGGACAAAAGAGAAGTCACACACACAATAAGGAATCTAAACAGAGCACTATGAGACCCTGGGGGCTCATAGCTGTTGTGGGCTCATAGCTGCTGTCCCGGCAACCAGGATCTTTATCAGTAGAACAGCCAATCACACAGCAGAACAAGCCACATATTATCACACAAACAACTAAGGAAAGTCAGCATTCTCGGGGGACCTTCGGCGCGGACAGGTCTGAAATGCTCACAATTTCTTGTGCACAATTAATTGTTCTATTCCCTGTTAAACTCTGATTATTCTGTTAATCTGTGCCTGTCAATAAATCTTTATCATTTTAAGACACGTCTGGATCATTGAACACCGTCTGAAATCCCTTCAAATGGTGACCTCCGACGTTCTGACAGCCGTGTCTGTCTGATTGGGAAAGACGACGACTGCTTCCTGCCCTGAGTGCATCGGAGCTCCAGAACAACAACTAAGGTGAGTCATACCGTGAATTACTCTAACATGACAATTTGGCCACTATCCAAATTACTATGCACTCTGGTCAAAAAAGCAATCTCGTGATAAAGATCACTTATTTAAGTTAAAATACTCTGGATTCGGCCTGGTACAGCTTACAGTTTAACCAGACACTCGTTTGGGTGCGGGGCGCTCCCCCGCCGCTCGGTGTACAGGCCGAGCCGTGTGTGTGTGTGCGTGTGTGTCACGTCCTCGTCAAGTTTCAATTTGTGTGTGTCGTGTGCTCGTTGTAAATATTTTATTACTTACTTTTTTGGGGACAAACGTGTTCGGTTCGGTTTGTGAGTTGCATTTTGCTGCCGCCGGCTTCACAGGGGCGGGATAACTCCCATTGGGTCGCCGGAGGGGGAGGCAGAACCTCATAGACTGTTGTCGTTCCACGTTTCCGGGTGCGTTCGATTGTCATGTAGCTGGAAGTCAATCTTTGGAACACGAATATGCGTTCAGGGTTTTCCCGGAATTCGATGCGGATTTCGTGACCAGATTGATCACTGCCGCTTGTTTCGACGTCGTACGTCTCACCCGATGCCCGGTGTTTGCCAAAGGGGCACGCCGGAAGTCACTTGGGAAGTGAACCTACGTGTCTCGGTGCTTCGCGGGAACTCACCGCAGTCACGTGGTAGACACCACCCAGCGTGCCTGTCTCAGCCTTGCAAACTGACTCGTGGAATTCGCGCTGGGGGTGTAGACAGGACCGATGTAGGGTCTGTCAGGGAAAAGCACGCCACCTCAGGGTGCCTGTGTCAGCCTTTCAGACTGACTCGTGGAATTCGCCCTGGGGGTTTACACCTTGGAGGTCTAATTAGGGTGGTGCTGATTGGTTCGTGGGTTTAATTTGTTTTAAAATGTTTTGTGCGTCATTTCGTTCCACGTTTCCGGGTGCGTTCGATTGTCATGTAGCTGGAAGTCAATCTTTGGAACACGAATATGCGTTCAGGGTTTTCCCGGAATTCGATGCGGATTTCGTGACCAGATTGATCACTGCCGCTTGTTTCGACGTCGTACGTCTCACCCGATGCCCGGTGTTTGCCAAAGGGGCATGCCGGAAGTCACTTTGGAAGTGAACCTACGTGTCTCGGTGCTTCGCGGGAACTCACCGCAGTCACGTGGTAGACACCACCCAGCGTGCCTGTCTCAGCTTTGCAAACTGACTCGTGGAATTCGCGCTGGGGGTGTAGACAAGACCGATGTAGGGTCTGTCAGGGAAAAGCACGCCACCTCAGGGTGCCTGTGTCAGCCTTACAAACTGACTCGTGGAATTCGCCCTGAGGGTTTACACCTTGGAGGTCTAATTAGGGTGGTGCTGATTGGTTCTTGGTTTAATTCGTTTTAAAATGTTTTGTGCGCCATTTCTTTAATTTTTTCTTTGTGTTTAAGAATAAATAGGGGGGTTGGATCCATTTATGTTCAATTTGTGCATTTTTGAATTATTATTAATTAGCTATGTGAACTCAGATGTGTGAATTTAAATTTGTCTTCTGTCCAGTTGTGTCCAGCAGAGGGAGGTGTTACGCACATGAATTACATTATGTGGTGCTGATTGCTTCTCTGTTTCAATCCTCCACCAGAGGGAGGTGTTACACACATGAATTACATGAGGGGGTTGATTGCTTCTCTGTTTAATTCATTTTAAAATACTGTACGTCACATTTCTTTAATTTTTTCTATGAAAATGATCACTATAGGGGGAAGAGATCTCATTTAGATTAGAATTATGAGTTTTTAAGTTGTGGTTAAATGTTTGTGTGGACTCAGAGAGTGTGTGTTTAATGTTGTCTTCTGTTCAGTTGTGTATGGTGTGCCGTATCTTGTTCGCTAGAGGGGGCTGTTCACCAACACAGAAGTCAGTCTGATCCCAGAGGCCTTGAGCCACAGACTCTCAGTTGTGTTTTTTAACAAGATCCCAGTAAATCGGAGCGTGTTTGAGAATAAACATTTGAGTGACTGGATTTGTGATAAAACAAAGTATGGCACACATTAAGGGAAATGTCAAAGAACAACGACAAGAAACTCTACGAGAGCAATAATAATAATAATTACAAACAGTTCAAGCTGTAATTAGAATTTTACAGGCAATAAACAATGAGAGATGTAAAAAAGCAGAAGGATCAGAGGTAATTAGAGCGTAAACAGTTAACTAAGGAGTATAGTAAACAGGTAAAACTCGTTCAAAGGTATGAGCAGTTAGGTTTAATGGCACAAACTGTACAGAAATTAGATGACACAGAGAATAGTACGCTATTTCAAAAAAAAAACAAAAAAAAACCACAGCATTAGGCTGTGGAGAAGAGCAGTCATACCTCGCCACATGCAGGAGTGTTGGAGGTTCAAGTTCAGCCACAGAGCAGAAAAAGCTGATTTTGGGGATTTTAAGAGATTGACAATTTATCAGTTAGACTAACAAGGGGATCTGTAAAGCAGGAGATGAGATTTGTGAGTGAGAGGTGGTGAACTCTTGGATTTAGGTCAAATTGATTTTAAACTAAGTTGTTGCTTCCACTCGAGGGTAACTTTTATCCATTGTACTAACCAGATGGGACACGTGCATTGGCTGGAGATAAATGCGGATAGAGACAGGACAGATATATCTTTTAGAATTTGGTCCAGTACTTAATTGGCCTTTTTATATATGGACTTTATTTTTATTTTATTAACTTTATTTTTCCTTTTTTGTATAGCTTGACAGCACACAGTTGGTGGAGGGGGGAGGTGAGACAAGCAGGCCTCTTACAGAGCACATGCTGTAATTTCCCATGAGCTAGGATTAAAATAAAAATAAAAAAAGGACATGTAACACCTGCATTTGATATCAGGAGACTGGGGTTATCGGTTTAGGTTCAATTAAGGTTGAATGTGTAAAGTTGACACTGACATCGGTTCACCGTGACTCTCTGCGAACAACAGCTGACAGGCTGAAAGAACTATCACTCAACACGCTTTGCAAAAACAACCATGACACTCAAGGGGGCAAAAGCAAAGTGCTGTCACTCAAGCAAGAGACTGTCTATGAACTTTCTCAGCCATACCTCCAAGGCGGAGACCTTGACAATGAACTGTCCAAGCAACAACAAGATGTAACTGTCAGCAACTACAAACTGAAATCAATTGAAGTCAGGACTTGGGGCATCCTGAATGAGACACAGCGACCGGAGCGAGTTTGCTGGTCGCTGAAGCTGACGAAGGCTGGACGATGAACAGGTTCGAGAGTACGTGAAACAGCTGTTAGGAGTCACTCATGCCAGCAACCGGTGAAGGTGTCGGCCTAACATTTGACCTGGTTGAATCGATCGTGAGCCGTAGTCTCAGGATTCAAACGAGGAAAAACTTTGTTTAATGATACACATAAACACCAGTAGGGCATGTCCCAGCATGTCACATAATTCTTAGGTTATTACTGATTTGTGGGTTCTGTTTGTCTAGTTCCCCTCGTCCAGAAGGCTCTAAGATGAAATAATATGGAATAATAGGGCTCCCATCCCGAGTCCTGAAGTAGAATGACATTTATAAATGTTTTCACACGATAAACTGGTGTCACAGTATATATTCATATCAGGTTTAAAAATAAATACAAAATAAATAAATTAAAATAATAATAATAATAATTACCTGATGGCATTTTTCTTGAGGGAATGCAGCTTTGTGAGTCTGGCTTAATACAACGGATAATTGAAAGGTAAAGGTGCTTTACATGAGGTCGTAGAAGTGAAATTCTAGATTAAAGATAAGCTTCATACTTTTAGCCATTACTCAGTTCAGGCAGGATCAATAAATCAGGAAAGCAGGGGAATTAGAAAGTGGACACTTGAACTTCTCATCTACATAGTGGGACAGGGTTAGAACTATTGTTTCAAAAGTGAGGAGACTGCAGGTAGGTGAGAACAGGTCTGGAGGATGCACAATTATAGGAGGGACACGTGGTGTTTTGTGATGAAAGTTGTTTCTGTCAACAGGAGGAACAGCGCAGCGCTGGTGTTGCAGTGTAACAGATCAGGGTTTTAACATGCGGGTGTGTGCAAAGCTGCGAGGGGGACAAAGTTAGCACAGAGGGAAGAGGTCAGGGCTCTGTGTAGACTTTTGGTGCAGCACACATAGAACTCGCGCAGTGGAAACGAGGTGGTTTTTCGACAGCAAATGGAAAGCCAATTAAACAGGAGGCAGACATATAAGAGATCTGGCTACGGCATTAATGCTACCAGCGGAAGTAGCAATTGTGAAATGTAAAGGTCATGACACAGACATTTCCGACACAGCAAAAGGGAGCTGTCAAGCGGATTTGGAAGCAAAAAGAGCGTCAGGATACATCAATTGGACTCAGATGGTAACAGTCATCCCAGAAGAAGAAGGACACGTGAAATGGGACCCACAGACCGTGGCCAGCTGTCAACAAGGGGCGGCCCCTGAAGAGAAATCAGTGTGACTGGACCATGGAGCTGAAGTGCAAAAAGATGGATTGTGGATTCATCCTAAAGATGGGTCCTTCCACGGAGTCTAAAGAAGAAAAATTTGAGTCGGCACGCGGACTTGCGCAGGTGGGTGCATGCCAGATGACGCCAGATGATGTCAGCTGGCGGCACACACACATTTGAATTATCTGATCAGATCGTTTGTGAAAGAATGCACCATGCGTTCATTTTATAACTGTAAAATGATGAGAACGTTGCGCGAACAAGGAAAATTTTGGACCAAGATGACACTGGGTCATGAGATATTAATCAATTACACTGACATGATCGGACCGGTAAAGGGTTTCAAATATTTACGGGTTTGCGGGCTACATTTACCTGTTGGCTGGAGGCCTAGCCGGCTATAAGAGAAAACAGTAAAACGGTGATTAAATGTTGAATCTACCATTACATTCATAGTCACAGTTCTCCTGCTAAAATCAGATCAGATAACGGTACCTATTTAAAAATTGCAGATCTGCAGAAGGTTGAAAAGACTTTAGGTCTCAAGCATGCTTTTGGTTTGATTTATTACCCCAGATACAGGGAAAAGACTAACGGTTACACAGACAACTGAAAGTTAATTGGCTAAAAATCTGTGCACAGACTAAAATTAATTGGCTTGAAGCTCTAAAATAGCCCTTATGGCTGCGGGAGCTTCTGTGAAGGGGGTATAGGTTTCACCCCTTATGGGTTACCTACTGGAAGGTCATTTCCAGGGCCACAGCAAACATTAAATGGCCCTCGGAAGGAATTGTTAAAATATCACATGCAATGTACATTGAAATGCTAATAGGTTTTTTGTCCAGCTTCCATCTACAGATCTCTGATTCCATCACTTCTGAGGACGCGAGGCTTGAAGGTCCACTGACACCTTGGGTGTTTCTCAGGGTCTCCAAGAGAGAGTGACCCGAGCTAGAGTGGATGGGCCAGTGCTTTCATATCAACCTGTGCGCACCTGCAGAAGAGCATTGCAGGTCATTAAATCGGGTCGACGGAGCTGCAAAAGCTAAAAGCTCTGGCTTTGCACCTGGAGTGAGTGGTCCACACGCGCAGTAAGTGGTCCACACGCGCTGTGGGTGAGCCTTCCGGCATCTTCATTCCTGAAAGCTGCGATCAAGGAAGGCGTGGGCTTCAGTTGCTCCAACGGTTCACTTCCTCATGCATGGAGATCATCTGTTCCTGAGGAGATGTTCTGATTCGTGTTGAAAGCATCCTGAAAAGCATCCTTGCTCTTGCTGTGGGCTGAAAAGCATCTTTGCGCTTACTTCTGAGGGCAGACCAGAACGATAGGGAAGTGAAGTTCCCCCTGGCTGCATAGAGCTCCCTGCTCTGTTGCCCCGTGAGGAAAGGGGGCAGCTGAAAGGCAGAGTAACAGCAAGAGGAGCCAAAGAGAGAGAGGCATCCACCTCTTTGGGTTGGGGCAGTTTGCTTGCCAGTGGATCGGGGAATTGAACATAGTCCCAACTGGGTTATTATTATCATCAGCAATCTGCAGCCCAAATTGAGGTGGCAACGGTTCAAGATCAAGTTGCCTCTGAAGAGTGCAGCTTCCAGCAAAGATCTGAGAAGAACAAAATTCGGGGTGTTTCCGTGAAACCAGAAGAACTAATAGGGGTTTAAATTTTAAATGTGTTTCTACTTGTTTGAATCCTTAGAAGCATCAGTATTTGGGGTAGATCAGTTAAATTTTAAACTTTAAATTTCACATTTAAAGTATCACACATTTAAAATTAGATTTTAGACTTGACCTGTAACTTTTGAGTTAGTGTTACAGTGTATACTTTACATTAATAATCTTAGCTTAGAGTTGATTTAGCTGTCAAATATTTGCCGCTATAGTTTAACTTTTATTCACATTCAACATTCTCATTATTTTCCTAAGGCTAGAGGTCAAGTTCAAAACACCAACACATACTTTTGCTTACAACCAGACCTAAGGTTTCACTTGCAGGTTCTACCGTTATGGTAGACGGGCTAATATTTGAGGCACATTTTACAATCTTTAAGCTTGAACAATAAAATTTTGGGAGTTTTACTCATTTTCAAGGTGTAAGGTTTCACGCTGCTTTTAAAAAACAGTAGAAGGGTGTTGGGTTCATTTTAAGACTGATTTTGCCTTGCAGGTGACGATCCCGTGATTCCTGTGTAAAAAAAAAAAAAAAAGAGGAGAAAAGAAGATTTTGTAAGATTTGCATGCATTGAGTGTTATGTGCATTCACTCTTTCAGGTTCTACCGATTTAACTGAGAGGGGGTTAAATTGTGTTTTGTTGTATTTCATCACATTTCAGGGTTCACAGATAGACACTGTGAAAAGTTTCTGATTAGGTTCAGCATGGCTGAGGGACAAAACAGGCTTTTTATGGTAGGGGGTGTGGTGTCATTGATCTTGGTTTCCATCATTCTGGTGTTGGAATTTAACTGTGTTATACCAGGTCGCCCTAGATGTCATCCTGTCA
>JBBPBX010038698.1:0-30261 GCA_038048925.1 Garcialebias charrua
TGTATATATATATATATATATATATATATATATAATATATATATATATATATATATATATATATATATACATATATATTATATATATATATATATATGTATATATATATTAGGGCTGGACGATATGGCCAAAATTTTTATCACGATATAGTTCTTAATTTCGGTCGATATCGATATAATTCGATATCGATATAAACAATATAAAAGCCTAAAAAAAACTATAAACTATACAAATAAATTAATGTTCTCCTTGTATTTGTATTTAGCCTCCAAAAAGATGGAAATCACCATCAAATAAACATAAACTTCTCAACCCAATAATTCTCAGTTGGGTCATCTGGACACTTTCTTTTTTATAGAAACGTTTCACCCTCCATCCTCCATCCAGTTTCTATAAAAAGAAACTGTCCAGATGACCCGACTGAAAATTATTGGATTTGGTACGTGGATTATTGAGCATGAACTTTCTTGCCATAAAATTCTCAACTGTGTCAATATTAATAGTTTTAACTTTAAACATCTTTAAAATTTACAGCATTGAAATTCATAGTTAATTAAATAAAACTTTTGGGTGTTGTTATTTATAAGAAGCTGACATAGAAATCTCATGGAAATTACTTAAGAATAAAAATAACAAAATCAATTGCATTACTGTATAAAGTAAAATAGTTTTTGAATGACAAAGTTTTGAATATATTGAATAATGTAATGATTGTTCCATATTTAATCTGTTGTATTGAAGTTTGGGGAAAAGCATGTAAAACTATTACAAACCCTGTTTTTTTGTTTTGTTTTTAAAGAGCTACAAGAATTATTAGTAGGAAGTGCTATGGTCACCCAACAAATATTTCATCAGTTTAAATTATTAAAATTTTATGATTTGGTTGAACATAGTATTTTACAAGTCATGTATAAAACTGAAAAAAAATTACCCCCCAAATATTCAATTAAAATTTGTTTAAAGTTATTAAACCCTGAAGGGAATGTAAATGTTTGTAAAACCTCCATTTAGGACTAGTTTGAAGGAGCTGAGTTGTAAATCAGGAAACAGGATTGTGTTGACTTGATATCATAAACATTTCTAAAACTATGTTTTAAAATATGATTAAATCAAAGTTGTTGGTGTGGTGCAGGTGAAGTGAAGGTTGTTTGTTTGTAGTTATTTTGTATTTTTTAAACAAGGGGCAGATATTAAAACACTATTTTCGTCTTTCTGCACATTTTCATTCAGTGTTTTTTTTTCTTCTGATGAATTTGTTTTATTTTGAATATAAAAAACATGCAGCGCTGCTGGGGCTGTTTGTTTACGTCGTAGTTTCAGGGAAACGTTGGCTCAAACTTTATTGTTCTTCATCTTCTGACTCTCATCATATTATATCGAGTGGAAACTCTTCAGATTAAACAAGTTAGAATAGATGTTTCCACCGCTAGTTAGAACGACTTTGTCACGTTTTGCAAAATAAAGAAACCGAGTAGGACTCGCTGCAGATGAGACCTGCAGTTTAACAAAACCGAACTACGTCCACACCGACGAATTAGTCTTTCCTCTCATCAGTGATGTCGTCTCTTTCTCTTCGCTTGTGAAACTTTGTTCAGTCACATTCTGACGGTCATGAGCACTCGTTTGACTCGTTTTGAAGCGAAAACTTAACGCGCTTTGGAGACTAGCTTAGCTTTTAGCCTGCTACCGCTAACGCCTGCTGCTGGACTGAGCGCTGCGTAACAACGACGTCACCACGCACGTTTTGTGTCACAGCTTTTTCTGTCCGGGCGGGTTGTTGAAGCAGCCGCTCCAACCCGAACAGAAACAGAAAAACGTTGTAAAATCCTATCGAAATATCGAAAATATGCTTAAACTTCATATCATCGTTATTGAATAAAAGTATATCGCGATATTTATCGTTATTGAATTATCGTCCAGCACTACATGAACTTACTACCTCGATCTGTTTGCACTACACGAGGTAGTCCAAACAGAGAGAAGAACTTAGTGAGCACTTTGACTACCACAGGAGTAGTTATTTTACGCACAGCAAAGACTTCAGGGAATCTAGTGGAAGTACACATTACAGTGACTAAAAACTTGTTCCCAGCTTTGGTTCTAGGTAATGGACCAACACAATCGACTATGACACGTTCAAAGGGTTCAGCTACAGCCGGAATTGGGAATAGGGGTGCAGGAGGTATGACTTGATTTGGTTTACCAGCAACTTGGCAAACATGACAACGATGACAATGCTGAACAACATCTTTCTTTAGGCCAGGCCAAAAGAAATGACGCAATATGCGGTCATATGTTTTTCTGATTCCTAAATGACCAGCTAAAGGATTGTCATGAGCTAAACGTAATACCTTAGCTCGATAAGACGTGGGAAGTACAATTTGTAGTACCTGGTGCCATTCTTCATCAGGACGAGTTGTTAAAGGAGTCCATTTTCGCATTAACACACCTCGTTTCAAAAAGTATCCCGTGGTTAATAAGGTAGGATCATCAGGCAAGTTATCAGAAAACAGACTCTTCAATGTTTCATCTTTTTTCTGCAACTCAATCAGCTGTTGTCTAGACAATGACAGTTTAGTTTCATCTAGCCCTTCTACAAAAGTTTCCATTTTTACAGGAACTTGTTCTTCTTCAGAACTCATCATGAAACTATCGCTCAAGTCAATGCCATCATCAGCTTCGTCTTTTTGTTGACGTTTATGAGCTGCTCTGGTCACAGCACATGACGTAAAAACATCAGGGAACGTGCGTGACAATTCATCTGGTTGAGTTCTCAGCACTGGGACGGGTGTTACTTCAGGAGTAACAAGTACTCGTCCTCCAGCCAAATCATTTCCCATGATCATAGCGATTCCTGAGATGGGAAAACTTGGTCGTAGTCCTACCACGACTTCTCCAGAACATAACTCAGAGTGGACTACTACTCTGGTTAAAGGAACATTAAAATCCTGCATACTAAAACCGCGTATAGGTAGCTGTGTTTTAATAATCTCAAGTTCATCAGAGGGTAGGACACCTTCTAGAATGAAAGATTGAGAAGCAGCGGTATCTCGCAGTATTTTAATCGGTACCTTTTTACCAGTCTTAGAAGTAGAGATGAATCCATCCATAATAAACGGCCGAAATCCATCATGTTCCGGAAAATCTGCAGTAGGAGACAACTGATTATTCAGGGTTTCAATCAGAGCAACTGGTTTAGGATCTTGTTTTAGCTTAGGACAATGAGTGCTAATGTGACCCTCTTGTCTACAATAAAAATACACCACATTATCCTTTGTAGTCGATCCACGTCCAAACGATGCTCTACTTTCCCTACGTCCAACAAACGGACCACTCTCCCTGTGAGACGCAGGAGGTCCTCTCGACTTTTCGTTGCCACTGGGTCTGAAAAATCGAGGAGACTCAAAACCGTTTGTTTTAGTTTTATCAGGGATAGCAGGTTTCTCATATTTAGGACGTTCAAAACTGATCTTATGGGTCAACATATACTCATCTACTAGAACAGCAGCTTTAGAAGCTTCCAACACTCTATGTTCATTCAGATAAGTAGTTACTCGATCTGGTAAACAGTTCTTAAAGTCTTCAATTAATATCAAGTGTTTAAACTGTTCATAATTAGTTACAGAACTAGCTGCACACCAACGATTAAGAAGGATTTCTTTTTCCCTCATATAGTCAGCATAAGTCTGACTCTCGTGTTTCTTTAACTTCCGGAAATTTTGTCTGTACGCTTCAGGGACTAACTCATATGCCCGCAAGATAGCTTCTTTTACTTTTGTGTAATCATTACTATCATCTATCGAAAGAGATGCATAAGCATCTTGAGCTTTCACAGTTAATTTACATTGCAAAAGCAATGGCCAAGCATGCTCAGGCCACTTAAAAGAATGTGCATTTCTCTCAAACAGGAGGAAATATTTGTCTACGTCCTTTTCATTGAATGAAGGTACAAATGATAAATTGCTACTCACATCAAAAGCAGGCGTAGTTGGTTGAGAAGGATTAGCTCCAAGTTCTAGCTCCTTCATGCGTATTTTAGCATCCCACTCCATTTTTCTTTGCTCCTGTTCAAATAACATTTCTTTCTCCCTTAGAGCAGTTTGTTGAGCCAACTCAGCGGCTCTAACCGTGGCTTCAGCAGCTTCTCTCTTGGCTTCCCTCTCAAGCTCAGCAGCTTCTCTCTTGGCTTCTCTTTCAAGCTCAGCAGCTTCTCTCTTGGCTTCCCTCTCAAGCTCAGCAGCTTCTCTCTTGGCTTCCCTCTCAATCTCTGCTTTTCTCAGGACCGTTTTAGCATCAGCTACATTTTTCATTCTAATGGTTTCATTCTCCATTTCAGCTTTTCTGGTCTCAGCCTCTATCCGACGTGTTTCCAGTTCAAGCTCTTTCAAACGTACCTTTTTATCTAAAACATAAGATGCTGGAGTCCTCACAGGACTTTCTGCAATCATTGCAGCAGAAAAAACCCCAAGACGAGCTAACTCTGCGACCAGTTCATTTTCTATTACCTCCCTCCTAGTACGTTTATTTACACTGATCTCAAAATGCTCTGCTACACACAACAACTGCTCTTTTGTGCAGTTAACTAGAGCCTCAACTGTAGGATCCTCTACAAAACTGTCTAAATTGAACTCCATGTTCACAAACAGTTAATGATTACAACAATATCAAAACAGCTGGACTGTAGTTGAACACTGTGTGCTACGATCAATTTCAATCACGGTGGGCAGCACGGTGGCACAACTGGTAGAGTTGCTGCCTCTCAGCGAGAAGGTTGCCGGTTCAAATCCCGGTCCGGGGCCTTTCTGGGTGGAGTTTGCATGTTCTCCCCGTGCATGCGTGGGTTTCCTCCGGGTACTCCGGTTTCCTCCCACAGACCAAAAAACATGCTTGTTAGGCTGATTGGTGACTCTAAATTGACCCTAGGTGTGAGTGTGAGAGTGGATGGTTGTTTGGTGTGAGTGAGACAGGTCCCTCTTGTAAATGAGTCCCCGTGACTCAACGAGGCTAGTCTGTATAAATAAAGGTTGAATGAATGAATGAATCAGACAGCTGTAAGCGCTCAACAAATCAGCAGCTTCCCTGAGCTGATTCAACTCGACTATGAGCGAAAACACTACCACAAAACAGCCATCACCACAGCAATTTAGCTCTACCAAAACATTAGCTCATATGCGAGCCCCCATCAAATACTGCTTCTTCCAAAAGGTTAACAAACTAGCTCCTGTCTTGTTCAAAATCCCGGACGAGCCCCCATTAAATATGTTACGACCGAAACGCAGTCAAAACATATTAATGGACACTGAACACAGAAGAAGTTTTAACAGAAATTTTATTAACTAAAACTAAGGGTGACCAAGCTGGTGAGGTCCCTTCTGGCTTCTCCCACCAAGCCTGGAGCGTCTTCTCCTGGAACAGCGCCCTAAAAAAACTAAAGAAAATTAAAGTACAAAGAAAAGATGGATAGGTGAGTCTGGCCAAACTTAGGAAAACGCCACCCAGGCAAACCCAACCCGGTAGGGCCGTAGTGTTCTCCCCCAGGCGACGATCTGTCTATAATTTATAAGGCCCTCACTTAACCAAAAGGAAAAATATGAAATAAATACGAAAACTAAGCTACCAAACCTCACCCATCAAAAGTACAAAGGAATTGACAAAAAGAGAAAAAAAAGCATTTTAACAGTCCCTCACAGTGGACCACAGCAGTCCTCCTTCAGAACGCTGAACAGACACTGGCCTCAGTGTCACTCAATTAAGCCTTTTAGGCTCAAACACAACCACACTCCTCCTAAGTCCAAAACTAAATCACTATTAGCACTTAAGGTGCTTTAACCTACACCAAACTCTGCTTTAGGCAGCCAGAGTCACTTTTAGAGCTCAAAGCAGCTCAACTATACTCCCCTTGGAGCACACACACTAACTATCAGAGAGGGTGGAGATCTCCCTGTGTTAGTTTTATCACACAACTCAAAACTGTGTGTCAACACTCGGTTTAGTTACCTTTAAAGTGTCTTCAACCAGGACTTGGTTCACAAGTCCCGCATCCACACTTGATCAGCAAGCCAGATCCTGCTCCATCAAGTCTCCACACTGCTCAAGGCACTGCCTGTGAAATATAAAGGCAGGAGCTGCAGGTGAACACCTGTGCTGCTCAATTAAGCTTGATTAGGACTTGGCTGAGTTTAAAAAAAGGTGAGTTCTTCCTGAACCAGCAGGCTGCAACAAACTGCAGCAGGTTACAGAGGAAGAAAAAAAAAACATACAGGAGGGTGCAGTCAGCTTAGACTGTTAGTTTTTAAACACTTTAAAACTCTGGGGTACATAACAGTGGGATTGCATCAAGGATCGGCTTTGAGCCCCTTCTTGTTTGCTCTGGTGATGGACCGACTAACAGATGAGGTCAGACAGGAATCCCCATGGACTATGATGTTTGCAGATGACATTGTGATCTGTGGTGAGAACAGGTAACAGGTGGAAGAGAACTTGGAGAGGTGGAGGTATGCACTTGAAAGAAGAGGAATAAGTCAGCCGTAGTAAGACAAAGTCAAAGTCAACTTTATTGTCAGAACTGCAATATGTACAGGACATACACAGGACCGAAATTCGTTTCTCTCAGTCCCTCGGTGCAACAGTAACCATCTAAACACTAAACACTAAAACATTTAATAAACATAAGCATAAAATAGTAAAAGTGTAACACTGTCCTGAGTTTTTTCATAATAGTATAAAAGTATGAAAATTTACACCAACACTGAAACACCAAACACCCAATGAACATAAGCATAAAATGAAATAATAAAAGTGTAATACTGTCCTGAGTTTTTGCATAGTAGTATAAAAAGTATAAAAAGTATATCTATAAAATAAACTGAAGGTTCTAGCATTGACATTTGCAAAGAGTGGCACAGCAGCATATTCATTCATTCATTCAACCTTTATTTATACAGGCTAGCCTCGTTGAGTCACGGGGACTCATTTACAAGAGGGACCTGTCTCACTCACACCAAACAACCATCCACTCTCACACTCACACCTAGGGTCAATTTAGAGTCACCAATCAGCCTAACAAGCATGTTTTTTGGTCTGTGGGAGGAAACCGGAGTACCCGGAGGAAACCCACGCATGCACGGGGAGAACATGCAAACTCCACCCAGAAAGGCCCCGGACCGGGATTTGAACCGGCAACCTTCTCGCTGAGAGGCAGCAGCTCTACCAGTTATAAGTTAATGTACACAGTATATGTATGAGGTAGTTGATGTTGGTATAGAGGCAAAGTGGCATATGCAGTGAGGCACATAAGGCACATTTGGCATCCTTAGATAAGGCTAGTCAGAGAATGCTGTATATGTATCTGCAGTAGTGTAGATAAAAGTAGTGTAAATGTAAACAGTAGTAATAAATGTAAAGCAGTAGTAATAAATGTAAACCGTATTAATAAATGTAAACAGTGAATGTAAACAGTAGTATGACTATAGGCAGTAATGTAATACAAACATTAGTGCAAATATGAGAAGTAGTGCAAACTGAATGAGTACATGACCGAGAGTTTAGTGAATAACCCGTTTGATGACACAGGGTCCAGTGTTAAAAACTTTGTGTTGAGTGGTAATGTGTGAGAAAGTTTTTTGTGTTAAGGCAGTTCAAATGGGAGGGGAGGCAGAGCAGGCAGAGTGTTTAGCATTCTGACTGCCTGATGAACAGAGCTGTCTCTCAGTCTGCTGGTTCGAGCCTGGAGACTCCTCAGTCTCCTCCCTGATGGCAGCAGTCTAAAGCGGCTGTGTAGTGGGTGTGTGGGATCACCTGCCATGCAGTGGGCTTTCCGAGTGAGGCGTTTGCTGTGTAAGTCCTGCAGTGAGGGCAAGGAGGTGCCGACGATCTTCTCAGCTGCTTTCACGATGCGCTGGAGGCTCTTGCGGCAGGATGCAGTGCATGCACCAAACCACACCGTGATGCAGCTGGTCAGGACACTTTCTATGGCACCCCTGTAGAAGGTGCACATGATGGGGGTTGAAGCTCCAGCCCTTTTCAGCTTGCGGAGAAAGTAGAGGCGCTGGTGAGCCTTCTTGGCCAGTGCTGCAGTGTTCCTGCTCCAGGACAGGTCCTCTGAGACGTGCACTCCCAGGAACTTGGTGCTGTCCACTCTCTCCACTGCGGTGCTGTTGATGGTCAGATGGTGAGTACATGTGACAGAGTACATGTGACAGAGTACATGTGTGTGAATGAGAGGGAGGCTGGTGGAACAGTGAGGCTATTCGTGAAATAGGTTTGAAAAAAACAGGATACTGGACCACCCCAATGCTTAATAAGAACATTCTAAACATAAAAATGAGCAATTTTCAATAAATTGCGAGTTAACAATTTAAAACATGCGATAAAATATCTAATAGATTGACAGCCATATTAAAAACCTGAACAGCAGTCTAACATTATTTCCCTCATTGACTTACCCTTCAGACTCAACCATGTGTGCTGAAAGCATATTAACCATCTGCCTTCTTCTAGCATCACTCAGTGTTCCGGTTTCTTCATATTCCTCAACTACAGCTGCCCCTTTTGGTTTTGTCTTTAGAATCTCCTTTACCAACTAGACACCATTAAAAGAGTGAGACTGGTATTTATTTTATTTTAACTTATCAATATACTTTACGATAAATAGTCTGACATTTTTGTTCCTATCAAGCATAATCATAAAAATGCCTACATAATTAAAATGTGTGGGGTGGTAGGACTTCCCTGTCATCCCAGTAAAAATTCAGTTCAGGTTATTTATACAGCACCAGCTTTATCTTATTATTCCTTACAAACATGATTTGGCATACTCTGAAGGAATTTGTAACTTAACTTTTGAGTATAAATTTCAATGGATTGGCTTTAAAATTAATGACATATGAAAACATCCTGTAACAACATTACCTCTCTGGCAGAAGAACTTTCAATAGCTTCATCATCCATTCTGATTTGCTTTGGCGCTCTTGACACTTCATAATCACTGCTGCCACTAGACACACACAGCATACTCTGGCTGGAAGAAGACCGTGATGTGGATGGAGGTGATTGCGATGTGCTTGAGTCTAAGAAAACAAGTACAAACAGAAATAAAAGAGGCAGCCAGTGGATAAAAACTTAAGCCCCCAGTATAGCTCTGTGTATGTTCATATGTAGAGGTACGCACGTGCTACGCAGAAGAACAAGCGTACCCCCGCAGGGCATGTACATGCAAAGCTCAAATTTTATGAACGCGTACGCAAACGCGGTGTCTCACAATAAACTGCACGGTGCCGGACTGTTTTGTATGTGACACAAATGTATTAAATTCCTCTTCTTCATCCCTGATCTGGCCTTTTCTTTTGGTTTTGTTTGCCAAAAGGCAGTGATCGCTTCCTCCTCCGTTGACACCATGACTGAAATGATGAGAAATGAACGAATTTGTCACGAGCGAATTAAACTCAGGTCCAGCATGGCTGCAGGAGGTTCTGGAGATTTCTTGGTGGGCTGGTCTGATGTGTGGGCTTCAGGACCAGCGCTCCCTGTTTTGTTTTTTAGAACTTTTTATTAACATATAAACACAGAACATCGCTGCGGCTGAAGCTGCCAGCTCTCGCCTCATTTTCCCCCGACCTGGCTGTCAATCAATTCAGTAGGCGTGTCAGCGAATGACCAATCAGCAATCTCAATTTGTCCCGTAGGTAAATGCTCCTCGTCTGTGGAGCAGAGCTGCGTTGCAGCTGCTCAGGGTGGATACTTGAGTATTACGTGCCACCTTCTTTTCGTTCGGTTTCTTAAAGCTAATAAGAGGCAAAAAGAGGCTGAAAAGAATAGCAGAAATGATGAAATTAAGGAAATGACATCAAGAATTTGGCGCAAATACGCATACACGAAAACGTACGCTGGGGTGTGGGGCTGAACTCTCTGCGTAAAGTACGCGCGTACGTACGGACAGACGCAGAACTAAACTGTGGGCTTTAGATTTATATACTTCATAGTGTTGAATAAACCATTGTAGAATTTTGTATCCATGTGTAAAGTGACAATAAAATGGAATACTGAAATGGCAAAGTTTGGTTTGTTTATAACAATTTGATTTCAAGTACCGGTAGTCTATTTTTTGTTAGGCAACAGTTAAAGCTGCACTATGTAACTTTGTAATGCAGTCTGTAACTTTTCTAACAATACTGTATATTTCTAACATATTTCTTCACTCTGTCACTATCTACTGACAGACTGATGTTAGACAAAGTAATCTCTGAAAAAAACTATAGTCCCCTTGCTTCTCTATCAGCATTTATAAAAACACTAAAAACACCGAGTGACCCGTCCTTAACCAGCCAATAAAAACAGAGCTTGAATTTGAATTTCAGCAGAGCCTCCCCCTCAGAGCCTAGGGATCAGAATGATTTGCCTGTTGAAAATTTTTCTGTTCTGCACTCTACAGAAAGTTACACATAGCACCTTTGACCAAAGATGGCCGCGCTCAGACCAGTAGCAGCTTCATGGGCTCCCAGAACATTCCCAGTTTTTAGTAGTTTTAATAGTGTTTTTGTACCTGACTCTGCGCGTTTTTTGCGGGTGAATTATAGCCGAACTGAGCTGTTGAGAATTGGAGCGGATTTACCACAAGGCACAGCTGAAATCAGCAACGAACTCAAATCAGAGCTCGGAAGATTGGATCTGCTTAGATCATCTTTCTGGAAGCAGATGCGCGGAGGAAAGAAAAGAAAGCGGTGCTCTCGAGGGAAAAAGCGTGGCTGTCGAGCAGGAATAATGACGAGACTACGAGCAGACGCTAAAACCGGTAAACCCCCGATGCCGGCTTTATTTCTGTCCAATGTGCGTTCGCTCGACAACAAGATGGACCTGCTTCGTCTGAGAGTAACAACGTCGGAGGAGATGAGGAGATGTTCGGTGCTTTGTCTCACGGAAACATGGATCAATGAAGACACTCCTGACTCTGTTTACGAGTTGGATAATAAACTATTTTTCAGAACGGACCGGTGCATCGAGACTACGGGGAAAACGCGAGGTGGAGGCGTCTGCATTTACGTTAACAAAGACTGGTGCACGAACTGTGCCGTTATCAGCAGGATCTGCTCAGCTGCTGTGGAGCTTTTAACAATAAGATGTCGGCCACATTACCTCCCCCGCGACTATTCAGCGATAATAATAAGCAATGTTTACATACCCCCCGATGCTAATGCTAAAGACGCCCAGGAAGAAATTCATGAGTTACTCACCTCGCTGCAGTGTAAATATCCTGAGGGGTTTTTCATTGTTTCCGGGGACTTCAATCACGTGGATTTACGTGTCATCCTTCCAACCTTCAATCAGCACGTTTTCACAGCAACACGAGGAAATAAGACATTAGACCAGGTCTACACGAATGTGAAGGGGGCGTACACGGCGAAGCCACGCCCACCGATCGGGGCTTCCGACCATCGCTCCCTGCTATTGGTCCCTAGACAGCTACCCCCACTCAGACGTGCGATGCCAGAACAAAGAGTGATAACATCGTGGCGCCAAGATAGTTCCCCCATGCTAAGAGACTGCTTTGAAAACACAAACTGGTCTGTCTTCAAAGAGGCAGCTACGAATGGAAATTCAATTGACCTGGAGCTTTATGCTTCCTCTGTCCTGGGTTACATCAGTACATGTGCTGAAAATGTATCCATAAGAAAGTGTGTTAAATTTTACCCCAATCAAAAACCCTGGCTAAATAACCCCGGCTTTACACTGCACGCGGCTCCGCCCCGCTCCGGTCCGCAGGTCGCAGCTGAGCGAGTCCAAAACCCACTGCCTCCGCTCCGCTCAGGTCCGCCTGGATGCGCCGCTCCGAGACACGTGCGAGATCGCGCGATAAATCAAGTGAAGTCAGAACAAAACAATTCATTCGGTGGAAGAAGGAGAACAACTGTAGAGAGACTGCTGCCTTGATCTTCTCTCGTAAATAAGCTACATGGTTTGAGCAACAGGAAGTGATGTTTACATTTCAGAATAAAATACGTTTTTATTTATTTATTTCTTGTATTGCGTTTGTAGGCGTAGTCATAGTCATAAATATAATAGTTTAGTCATAGAATAGTCATAAATGATAGTTTGACAGCATTTTTGTACAAATAAATCCGTATAGAGCTAGGATTAGTCCGCCCGTGGTGATTTTATTTTGTAAATACGGAAGTTGTGCTCGTTCCTTTTCCTGTTGGTGCGACGTAATCTTCAAAAGTTGACTCCGGCACAGCTCCGTCATCCGGCAGAAATAGAAAATTTTCTAATTTTGACGGACTGCCGTCCGCTCTCCGCAGCTCGCCGCCGCCGTGCGGAGCCAGTGTAAATTCTGTCATTGATTATAATGGGTGCGTATTTGCTGCGGAGGTCGGACCGGAGCGGGGCGGAGCCGTAACGCATGTGGTGTAATTCCGGGGTAAGGATGTCCGCACCCTGCTGGCAGCCAGGGACACTGCATTCAAGTCTAAAGATACTGAGGAGTTGAGAAAGTGCAGGAGAGAACTGGATGATGGCATAAAGAAGGCCAAAGCCGCGTATGCACAGAGGATCGAGGGACAGTTCACCTCACATGATCCAAGGAGCATGTGGCAGGGCATCAAATGCTTAACAGACTACAAGGGCAAAAGCAAACAATGCCCCAGGGACCCATCCCTGCCTGATGCCCTCAATAAGTTTTATGCACGTTTTGATGATCCAAACAGACCAACTAGCACCAGACTCACCTCATCACCAGACGAGGAGCACCTCAAAGTGACCGCAGCAGAAGTGAGAGGCAGTCTCAGAAGGATCAACCCTCATAAAGCTACGGGTCCAGACAACATCCCAGGGAAAGTTCTGAAGGAATGTGCGGACCAGCTCTGTGAGGTGCTGGCTGACATCTTCACCACCTCACTTGCACTGGAGTCAGTTCCCACCTGCCTGAAGACCGCCACCATCATCCCAGTCCCAAAAAGCTCCACAGTGACTGGTCTGAATGACTACAGACCGGTGGCTCTCACCCCGATAGTCGCTAAATGTTTTGAGAAACTGGTCATGTCCCACATCAAGACAGCCGTCAACATCAACGAGGACCCTCATCAATATGCATACCGTGAGAACCGATCAACAGAGGACGCCATCTCCTCCGTGGTCCACACTGCTCTCACCCACCTGGATCAGAAGGACTCATACGTGCGTCTGCTCTTTGTGGACTTCACATCTGCCTTCAACACCATGATCCCCCAAACTCTGATAGACAAACTATCCACACTTGGACTAAGCCCCTCTATTTGTAACTGGGTCTTAGACTTCTTAACAGACAGACCACAGTCCGTGAAGATCCACAACTTCTCCTCCTCCACCATCACCCTCAGCACTGGCTCTCCTCAGGGATGTGTGCTGAGCCCTCTTCTGTTCACTCTGCTCACATATGATTGTACAGCCACACATCCAGGCTGTCATATTGTTAAGTTTGCAGATGATACAGCTGTGGTGGGATGCATCACAGATAATGATGAATCCAGCTACAGACAGGAGGTGGAACATCTGGAGAGCTGGTGCAAAGAGAACAACCTTCACATGAATGTGAAGAAGACGAAGGAGATGATTGTGGACTTCAGAAGGAACAAACACACCCACACCCCACTGTATATAGGTGGATCTGCGGTGGAGGTGGTCTCCAGCTACAAATACCTGGGTGTACACATGAATGATAACCTCAGCTGGAGCAATAACACCACCAGCCTGATCAAGAAAGGTCATCAGAGACTCTACTTCCTCAGACGGCTGAGACGAGCCGGTCTGAGAAGCCCAGTCCTCACCTCGTTCTACAGGTGTGCAGTGGAGAGCGTCCTGTGCTCCAGCATCAACGTGTGGCATGGAGGCTGCACAGTTGCAGAGAGAAAAGCTCTACAGAGAGTGGTGAAGGCTGCACAGAAGTCTGTGGGAGTCAGTCTCCCCACCATCACAGACATTTACACCTCCAGATGCAGAAAAAGAGCCACCTGCATCATGAAAGACCTCACTCACCCAGCACACTCACTCTTTGCACCACTCCCCTCGGGACGGAGGTTGAGGAGCATCAAATGTAGAACCACTAGACTGAGAAACAGCTTCTACCCTGAGGCTGTCAGACTCATGAATAAATAAATAATAAGAATAAACACTGCAAAATGTCACATCATACTGATACTGATCTGTTTCTTGTTGCTGCGTTCATCTGTGACCATCTGCTCATGTTCGTGCTGCTGTTTATAATGATGTTTTTCTACTACATTAGGGCTTAGTGTATTACTAGCTGATGTGATGTCTCTCTTAGTTAATCCTAGATGTTATTATTGTATTTCTCTTGCATTTGTTGTTGGATGTAACTGGGACCCTGTGTACATAATCTCGTTTTCAACACATGTACTACATGCGGTGCAAATGACAATAAATTCTCTCTGACTCTGACTCTGACTCTTAATATACGTAATAGATTGTGTTCTCCTAAAACAAGATAAAACCTACAATATCAAACGTATTAGCTTGTGATAACAATACCATCTTCAGAATATTCCTTGATGACAAAGCAAATCCCAGGAACCGTGGACAGTTCTGCAAACACACAGTCCTCCACTTCCGTGCCAGAGTCATCTTCCACTGTTATCCTGTCTGCATAGATGGAGAACCTCTCTCTCACTAAATAGAAGGGAAAAAAATTTGAAATATATACACAAATACAAACGCACACAAATATATGGATAGATATTTTACCTTCAGAAAGGAACGCTTCAAAGTTGCTGTCTTGCAGTTGTATATACTTTTTGCGATTTTTATGTTGTACTTTAATTATCATGGTGTAACAATCAACACTGGAAATCTATGGGAAGAGAGACAAAATTAGGCAAAATATATACAGGTAGCTAAAGCAATTCCATGCTTATTTTTTAAGAACTGCTTTACAATATAAAAGTATGAACATGGACACAACTAGCCCTTCATTGAAACACTCATAATTCTAAAATGTGTTTTCCTGACATAAAGAAACACTATGACAAAACAAAACCATCCAGGAACACAGTAAAGGGTAATTTACTGGTAAGCCACAGTAATCATATATGACTACACGATCTGAACAGATAAACCAGGGCAATCTAACGACCCAAAGGCTCCGGTAAAAAACTAACCTGCTCAGAGGCAAGCAGAGCGGTTTGAGTAAACAGTGGGAAGCTGAGCAATCAAGTCACGTTGTGTTCCTCATTTTTGCATGTAAAGCCTGAAAAAAAAAACCATTGAGTCTTCACCGAAGAACCGAAACAACTGCGTTTGTGCAGTTGTTTTGGAATTGGATCTTCAGTGAAGTCTCTCTCCTTCATGCTAGCAGGCTAACTACGGTAGCTTTCTGTACGGTGGCCTGCACGGCCAAAATTCTACGGTCGGTGGCCGAACGGACACAAAATGTAATATGCAGAACACTCAGGAGTAGGAGTGGAAAAAATATAAAATTACCGGTAAACATGTTTTAAAATAAATTTGGGGGCTTTTAGAATCGATTCAGAATCGCCAGGACTACGAATCTAGACAAAAAAAAAAAATCGAATTTTTTCTGCACCCCTAATAACCATTAAGACTAATAATAGGTTTTGACACATAACACCGGCACATTATCAACAGTTTAACTTACTATGCGATGAGTATATCATAGCGCTCTCTTTTAAGTGTTTGAACGTGACGTAACCATATGCTAACAACGTAGTTTTTACTGACTCGTTTGCAAACGTACAATTTTCAAACTAAAATCGCTGCGATACCAGGACATTTAAGTAAGATGATAAAAAATGACTCTGGACCCATTTCTGCTCGACTTGGACAAACATAAATTATTTTAATTAAACAAACGGCTATTGAACTGACTGAAGCAAATGTCGCTTTCTGATTTTGAAAGAAAAAAAAAGAAAGTTGTAAAAATGCATTAGGGTTTCATTCCATCCACCAAAAACTTAAACAAAACTGAAAATATAGGTAAATTTCAACAATAATAATTACAAATGACCGAAAAAGTAATAAAAAGATTGCTACTTACTTACTCCCACCTTCCCGATCCAAGCGAGTCAAAAAAAATGGCGTCTGTGAAATTCTTCCAGATTCTTCCAGAAGCAAACTTTGTGAAGTACCCGGATGTTCAAAGTTACACTCATCTGAGTTAAAAACCATCAGCTCTGACATTTAACCCCCGTACTCTTATGGCATAACATTTGCATTGAGTTATTAATGGTGAATTTAACACCAAAGTCTCAACACTGTACTCTAATATGTGCTAACACTGATATTTTAACACTGGTGAATTTGCTGGGTAGGGACATTCAATCTAACATGCATGTTTTTGGTCTGTGGGAGGAAACCGGAGTGACTGGAGAAAACCCACGCATGCATGGAGGGAACATGCAAACTCCACCCTGAAAGGTCCCTGGACTGGAATTTGAACCGGGGACCTGCTCGTTGAGAGGCAGCAGCTTTAGCAGTTGCACCACCGTTCTGCCCACCTGTGTGTTCCTCTCATTCCAATTGAACTGATCCATTATGAATCATTTTGAAATCGACACTTGATTAAAACGCAGTTTCTTTATTGTCACAAAAATTAACGTTTTTTTCTGTTTTCACCTCCAGAGATTAGAGAGGATCGACAGGAACCAGAACTCCCACAGATTAAAGAGGAACTGGTGGAACCAAAACCTCCACAGATCAGAGAGGACCAGGAGGAACCAGAACTTCCAGATAACAAAGAGAACCAAGAAGAACCTGGACCTCCACAGATTAAAAAGGAGCTGGAGGAACTCTGTATCAGTCAGGATGAGGAGCAGTTGGTTCTGAAGCTGGAGGCTGAGACCTTCAGGGGGACTCCTGCTAATGAGCAAAGATACCACTGGGAACCAGAACCACAATCGGACCGCCTCCTTTGTCCAAACGGTCCTGAAGCTGAGGACCAGGATCAAACAGGAAACAGGACCAGATCCAGCAGAGACGAGGAGCTGAAACCAAAGAAGAGAAGTCCAGACACCAGAGATCCCAGAGACGATGTGGACCATCCAGAACTAAAGAGACAGAAGAACATGTCAGAACACGTCAGAACTCACACAGGTGTGAGGTCCTTCTCATGTCTCACCTGTGGAAAAACTTTCAGACATAGTGGTACTTTGTTTCATCACATGAGAACCCACACAGGTGAGAAGTCCTTCTCATGTCAGACCTGTGGAAAAAGTTTCAGGCTTAAAGGTAATTTGAGTAAACACATGATTATTCACACAGGTGAGAAGCCCTTCTCATGTCTCACCTGTGGCAAGAGTTTCAGACATAGAAGTACTTTGTTTTATCACATGAAAACACACACAGGTGAGAAGTCCTTCTCATGTCAGACCTGTGGAAGAAGTTTCAAGCTTAAAAGTCATTTGAGTGAACACCTGAAGACTCACACAGGTGAGAAGCCCTTCTCATGTCTCACCTGTGGAAGAAGTTTCAAGCTTAAAAGTCATTTGAGTGAACACCTGAAGACTCACACAGGTGAGAAGTCCTTCTTGTGTCTCACCTGTGGAAAGAGTTTCGCTCGTAAAAGTAGTTTAACCCATCACATGAATATTCACACAGGTAAGTCCTTCTCGTGTCTCACCTGTGGAAAGAATTTCGCTCGTAAAAATAGTTTGGCCCGTCACATGAAGATTCACAGGTGAGAAGTCCTTCTCCTGCTAGACCTGTGGAAAATGTCTTAAGGTCTTCTGAACATGTCAGAACTCATACAGGTGTGAGGTCCTTCTCATGTCTCACCTGTGGAAAGAGTTTCACTTGCAAAAGTCATTTGACCCAACACTTGAAGATTCACACAGGTGTGAAGCCCTCATGTTAGACCTGTGGAAAAGGTTTTAATAAAAAGATTGTTTGGATTAGACACCTGAGAGTTCACATGTGAGCTGAAACACGGTTAATTAGTTCTTAGTTAATCCTAGGTGTTTTACTGTTTTTCTCTTGCATGTTGTTGGATGTAACTGGGGCCCTGTGTACATAATCTCATTTCATCACATGTACCACATGTGGTGCAAATGACAATAAAGACTCTCTGACTCTGACTTAATTGTTGGTTAATGTAGTTAAAGTTGTTCTGAGCCCATTTCACCAGCTGCTCAACAGCTAAGACTCAGTTTTACTGACACTGAGCTTTAATTGGTCTGGTAGCAGCTGAGAGTCATCCCCAACATCAAGTGTGAGGACTAACAGATCTTCCATCCATCCGTCTATTTAAATATTCAAATGATTACAGATAATAAAAATGTTGCCATTGTTGAAATAGGAAAAAAAAATCAAATTAATTTGAAAATATTGTTTTAAAAGTTTTTTTGGTGATATTTTAGGCTTGTTTTCTGGACTCCTCTGTAATATGTGGGAAGTGGGGTGGGGGTGTCCCGTGTCTGAAACTATGATTTTTGGGGTCAACATGTAAAATAATAAAGCCTCTGAATTACAAGCATCCGTCATCTTTATCCACTTCTTCATTTATGTGTCACTGTGCGAGAGGTGAGGACACCTGGGGCCTCATGTACAAAGACCTGCGTAGATTTCTTACTGAAAAGTCACGTACAGACAAATCCAGAAAAGTGTCCACGCACAAAAAAATCCAGATTTATCAAACTGTGCGTACACCGGTATCCACGCACATTCCTTATGTACAACACAATCAACGTGGAATTCAGCGCACATGAGAGAGTGGCCGACTCCGCCTTTGACACGCCTCCGTATGAATATGCAAAGTCATTCAAATATGCCATGCACGACAGGAATGTCGTCTCTGCTCCATTGCAAATCATGTCGGAACGTGGAAAAAAGAGGAACTTCACGGACTGTGAACAGGAATCACTTCTGAGTGAGGCAGAGAAGCACGGAAAAAGGTTTTATTCGGCACGCCTAGCGCAAAACATACCATCCACTTTTAAACAAGAAGTTGACCCATCTGCTCTAACATGCCTGTATAGGTTAGTGGTGAGCGCGCCCGCCCTTCGTCCCAAAGGTCGTGAGATCGACTCCCCCTTGGTACAACGTTTTTTTTTTTCATTCCAGATTTAAAGAACACAGGAAAACTATTTAATAAAACAACAAGAAATAGAACAATACATGAAATGAAAGGAAGCAGACGATTTCTTGTTTTGTAAATAGTTTTCATGTGTATTTAAATCTGGAACGAAAAAAAAAAAGAGAAACGTTGTACCATGCGAGATTCGAACTCATGACCTTTGGAACTAAAGGCAACCGCGCTACACACTGACCTAAACGTAGGCGTGTTGGTACAGCTTGGTTAACTTCTTATTTAAAGAAATCACATCTCATTGTTGTCAATATCGTTGCCACTATTTGGCGCATGCTTTTATATCCACTCATCTAATTGCGTCCATGTGGATGTAATAATTGTTAATCATGTGTGTTTGGTGGGATTTATGATTATTTTCATATCATGGACACAGTTTCTCTGAATAACCTGTAAGTGTCGCCAAAGGAACAATAACCACAGAAACGTGCGTACGCAAGCAGGGGAGCAGCCGTGGATTTGTACGTGGAAGCGCAGATATTCCCGTTCATATCAGATTTGATACATACGCCACTTTGCGTGGAAAGTGACGTGCGCAATGTTTTTGTGCGCACGCATGGTTGATACATGAGGCCCCTGGGGCCTCATGTACAAAGACTTGCGTAGATTTCTTACTGAAAAGTCACGTACGGACAAATCCAGAAAAGTGTCCACGCACAAAAAAATCCAGATTTATCAAACTGTGCGTACACCAGTATCCACGCACATTCCTTATGTACAACACAATCAACGTGGAATTCAGCGCACATGAGAGAGTGGCCGACTCCGCCTTTGACACGCCTCCGTATGAATATGCAAAGTCATTCAAATATGCCATGCACGACAGGAATGTCGTCTCTGCTCCATTGCAAATCATGTCGGAACGTGGAAAAAAGAGGAACTTCACGGACTGTGAACAGGAATCACTTCTGAGTGAGGCAGAGAAGCACGGAAAAAGGTTTTATTCGGCACGCCTAGCGCAAAACATACCATCCCACTGAGCAAGGTGACGTCTATACGACGTCTTTTTCAGGTCATTTCTGGACGTCGAAATCAGGTCCCTGGAAGGTCGAAAACGTTACGCCAGATGACGTCTTTTCCCCGACGTCTTTTAGACGTCGTTTCCCCGACGTCTTTTAGACGTCTTTTTTCCGACGTCCAACAGACGTCTATATTCCTGACGTCTAAAAAGCGTCTACATTAGACGTCTATCTGACGTCAATAACTTACTGTATTTAGCTTATTCTAATTAGGCTATTATATTTAACTTATTTTAGTCACTTTACATGCTGCTTGTCAAAATCATGCTATGCATATAAAAAGTATAATGAATCTACTTTAAAATTGCGTTGAGGCAAACAAATCTAGGGAAATACATTTGACCATCCGTATCCGCAGCTTTAAAATCCTACAAACAGTTGGATTAAGTTTTACAAATCACTCCATAAATTTTACCTTTATCCTGTTTATTTGACACAATTTAAAGGAACAGCATAACACATAAAATTGAGAATTCCACCTTTGGTAACTTAAAAAAAAAGCTTTACATTACGGAACTTATCAACTGGTGGCAACACAAAATACACAAACAAATCTATAAAAGTACACAGCTCACTTGGGTCTGTACTTCACATAATTTTTTTTTTTAAATGCCTTCATTCTTTGGCCGTACTTCACATATTATTTTTTTTTTAAATGCCTTCATTCTTTGGCCGTACTTAACATAAACAATAAAAAAATTTTAACATGCCTTCATTTTTGGTCTGTACTTAACAAATTTTTTTTAACATGCCTTCATTTTTCTTTTTGATATAGCAGGCAGTAACAAGAGAAATAAAAAAGCTGTATAAAATTACAGTCCCCTCACCACAAAAATAATCTGTACAAAGTGTGCTGGTCATAATATTTTAAATAAGTTGTTTTATTTCAGGAATTCCATTCAAAAAGTGAAATATTCATTACACACAGACTGATATATTTCAAATGTTTATTTATTTTAATGTTGATGATTAAAACTGACAACCAATGACAACCCTAAATTCAGTATCTCAGAAAATTAGACTACTACTTGAGCTCAATAAAAATAAAGTATTTTTATAAATGTTGGCCAACTGAGATGTATGAACATGAAATGTACAATATGTACATCTTTCAATAGTTGGGGCTAAGGACCATGCTACCATGTTAATACTTTTCAGTTGGCCAACATCTATAAAAATCATTTTTTAATTGATCTCAAGTAATGTAATTTACTTATAATGAATTTGGAGTTTTCATTAGTTGTCAGTTATAATCATCAGCATTAAGATTATTTTTAAATATATCAGTCTGTGTGAATGAATATACAGTAATACTGTATAGAAGTTTTACTTTTTGAATGGAATTACTGAAATAAATAACTTTTTCACAATATTCTAATTTTATGCCCAGCACCGATTTGCATCCCCCCCCCCAAAAAAGTGTTCCTCAGTTCTGTGTGAGCCCGTATCCTCCACTTCTATGTGGCACGTTTTAAATGTCCTGTGTGACCCTATGTCCTCCACCTCTTTGGGGTGCATTAAATGTCCAGTGTCCACTTCTTTGTGGTGCATTAAATGTCCAGTGTCCACTTCTTTGTGGTGCATTAAATGTCCAGTGTCCACTTCTTCGTGGTGCATTAAATGTCCAGTGTCCACTTCTTCGTGGTGCATTAAATGTCCAGTGTGAAAGCCCCACCTCCACTTCTTTGTGGCACATTTTTTCATTCAACCTTTATTTCTACAGGCTAGCCTCGTTGAGCCACGGGGACTCATTTACAAGAGAGACCTGTCTCACTCACACCCAAGGTCATAGAGTCCCCATCAGTCTAACATGCATGTTTTTGGACTGTTGGAGGAAACTGGAGCCCCCGGAGAAAACCCACGCATGCACGGAGAGAACATGCAAACTTCACCCAGAAAGGCCCCCGGACCGGGATTTGAACCGGGGACCTGCTCGCTGAGAGGCAGCAGCTCTACCAGTTGTGTTAATTGTCCAGTGTGAGACCATGTCCTCCTTTGCATGTTTTAAATGCTCTGCAGCATGAGTCCTTATAAAATCCTTTGTTGCTGCAGAATCTCCATTCATGATTCCATCTGCATTTGCAAAAAAACAAACAAAAACAAAAAGTAATTAGCAATATGCGAAGGCAACCTGGAAAATGCACAGTGTCTTGCTGGGATCTCCCTGATTAATAAATAAATAAATAAAAACATCCATCCCAGCAAATGTTGATAGGTGGCTTTGAGTTTTTGCCAATCACTTAGAACACTAGTTAACACACTAACACACATTTTTATTTATTAACCTTTATTTAAGCAGGCAAATCCCATAGAGATCACAGATCTTTTTTTCAAGGGAGGCCTGGACCTGAAGGCAGAACATGCATGTTTTGGATCTGTTGCAGGAAACCGGAGTACTCGGATAAAACCCACGCAAGTACGAGAAGAACATGCAAACTCCACAGAAACACTCCAGGTCCAACCGGGGATTGAAACCAGGACCTTCTTGATGTGAGACAATAGTGCTAACCACTGAGACATCGTGCTGCCAAATTTGAGTCAGAGTCAGAGAGAATTTATTGTCATTTGCACCGCATGTAGTACATGTGTTGAAAATGAGATTATGTACACAGGGTCCCAGAACAAGAGAAAAACAATAATAACATCTAGGATTAACTAAGAGAGACATCAGCTAGTAATATACTAAGCCCTAATGTAGTAGAAAAACATCATTATAAACAGCAGCACGAACATGAGTCATTATGAGCAGATGGTCACAGATGAACGCAGCAACAAGAAACAGATCAGTATCAACATGATGTGACATTTTGCAGTGTTTATTCTTATTATTTATTTATTCATGAGTCTGACAGCCTCAGGGTAGAAGCTGTTCCTCAGTCTAGTGGTTCTACATTTGATGCTCCTCAACCTCCGTCCCGAGGGGAGTGGTGCAAAGAGTGAGTGTGCTGGGTGAGTGAGGTCTTTCATGATGCAGGTGGCTCTTTTTCTGCATCTGGAGGTGTAAATGTCTGTGATGGTGGGGAGACTGACTCCAACAGACTTCTGTGCAGCCTTCACCACTCTCTGTAGAGCTTTCCTCTCTGCAACTGTGCAGCCTCCATGCCACACGTTGATGCTGGAGCACAGGATGCTCTCCACTGCACACCTGTAGAACGAGGTGAGGACTGGGCTACTCAGACCAGCACGTCTCAGCCGTCTGAGGAAGTAGAGTCTCTGATGACCTTTCTTGATCAGGCTGGTGGTGTTGTTGCTCCAGCTGAGGTTATCATTCAAGTGTACACCCAGGTACTTGTAGCTGGAGACCACCTCCACCGCAGATCCACCTATGTACAGTGGGGTGTGGGTGTGTTTGTTCCTTCTGAAGTCCACAATCATCTCCTTCGTCTTCTTCACATTCATGTGAAGGTTGTTCTCTTTGCACCAGCTCTCCAGATGTTCCACCTCCTGTCTGTAGCTGGATTCATCATTATCTGTGATGCATCCCACCACAGCTGTATCATCTGCAAACTTAACAATATGACAGCCTGGATGTGTGGCTGTACAATCATATGTGAGCAGAGTGAACAGAAGAGGGCTCAGCACACATCCTTGAGGAGAGCCAGTGCTGAGGGTGATGGTGGAGGAGGAGAAGTTGTGGATCTTCACGGACTGTGGTCTGTCTGTTAAGAAGTCTAGTACCCAGTTACAGATGGAGGGGCTTAGTCCAAGTGTGGATAGTTTGTCTATCAGAGTTTGGGGGATCATGGTGTTGAAGGCAGATGTGAAGTCCACAAAGAGCAGACGCACGTATGAGTCCTTCTGATCCAGGTGGGTGAGAGCAGTGTGGACCACAGAGGAGATGGCGTCCTCTGTTGATCGGTTCTTGCGGTATGCATATTGATGAGGGTCCTCGCTGATGTTGACGGTTGTCTTGATGTGGGACATGACCAGTTTCTCAAAACATTTAGCGACTATCGGGGTGAGAGCCACCGGTCTATAGTCATTCAGACCAGTCACTGTGGAGCTTTTTGGGACTGGGATGATGGTGGCAGTCTTCAGGCAGGTGGGAACTGACTCCACATCAGCACATCAGTTAAAAAATTGCTGCAAAACGCACTCGAGTTGCCAAACATTTTCATATCTATGAGGTGCCATTAGCAAAGTTACAAAAATCAACAGCAATATTTTAGTTTAGAGAAAACATTTTTTTCCAGTCAAATTTTAACCATGTTATTAATACACATCGTTCTAAATTAAATATTTAATTTGATAGCTAAATATTTAGTTTACAAAACTAAATACTGAACTTGCAAGTAAAATATTTAGTTCAGATGGTTAGTGGGTGGGTGAGCGTGTGTTGATACATACCTATCAAGAAATTTGTAGACAAAGTCCTTGGTGTGCTTTCCTCCAATTCTGGAAATTTGCAGAACCTGTTGAAATAAATCCATGATATAGTTCACTGACACTTCAAAGTGTTTGGTTGTACAGTACTGTACTGCGTTATGCTCGGCTTTCCTCCAGACTTGTAAAACCTACCAGGGTAGCAAATTTGGAGTCACGAGGTGCTCCTCTCTCACAAAATCCTCCATGGTCTCTATCCTTTTTGGCACAGCTGAAGAGGTGGGATGTATACGGTGTAGGCGATCGCCGAGGTCAAAGAAGTTGAATACGCTGAAACACTGGGGGGAAAAATAAAACAAAAACACACATTTCTTGATTACAATGTTATCTCTCCAACAGCAAGGTGGCTGGTTGATCATTTTTTTCCAGTCATATTTTAACCATGTTATTAATACACGTCGTTCTAAATTAAATATTTAATTTGATAGCTAAATATTTAGTTTACAAAACTAAATACTGAACTTGCAAGTAAAATATTTAGTTCAGATGGTTAGTGGGTGGGTGAGCGTGTGTTGATACATACCTATCAAGAAATTTGTAGACAAAGTCCTTGGTGTGCTTTCCTCCAATTCTGGAAATTTGCAGAACCTGTTGGAATAAATCCATGATATAGTTCACTGACACTTCAAAGTGTTTGGTTGTACAGTACTGCGTTATGCTCGGCTTTCCTCCAGACTTGTAAAACCTACCAGGGTAGCAAATTTGGAGTCACGAGGTGCTCCTCTCTCACAAAATCCTCCATGGTCTCTATCCTTTTTGGCACAGGGTGGGAGAGGGATGTAGGGCTAGGCGATCGCCGAGGTCAATGAAGAAGTTGAATACGCTGAAACACTGGGGGGAAAAATAAAACAAAAACACACATGTCTTGATTACAATCTCTCCAACAGCAAGGTGGCTGTGGTTGATCATTTTTTTCCAAGTGTCTCACTGCTAACTGTTCAATACTTACCATCCTGAGGCAATGGGAATGCCCATCTTCCAATTTCTGATCTGGAAGTGGCATCGGTTTTCCATGAAAAAAATAATAAAATAAATTTTATTTTGCAAGGCCTGATAAAATAAACAATGGTTTAAAGTGTAATGTATACCGGTACTCACTGGGCGTTGACAGGTCCTTGGGTTGAGGCGCTGCACTTGCTGAGGACAAAAACAAAAGATTATTCAGCGATGCAAAATAATTAAGATGAAGCAAAAAGGTGCATTACCTGTGAAATGTCCTCTAGGACCAACGCTCTACAAATTTATTTATATATATATATATAAAGAAAAAAACACAGTTGTTTATAAACACAACTGGAGCGACAGAGATATTAGTCAGAATGTAGTTTACAGTACAGTACAGTACTCATCTAATTTTGCCTAGTCAAAGTAAAATTAGATAGAAGGAGACATTTTAAAGCTTTTTTTTATTTCATATTTACTCATTCATTTGTAACTGAAAAGCTTTGGTCTGAATTCAGGTCATCTGGACAGTTTTTTTCCTTCTATTTTTTAATGCTGAAACGTTTCACCTTCCAGCTGACCCCCGCCCAGTGTACACACACAAAAGGAAGAAAAAAAAGACACGGCATATTACCTAGTCATTCAGGAACGCGATGGCGTTGTAACACGCGGAGGAAGTAAGCACTGTAGTGAATAGTTTTCCAAAAATGCTGCCCAAAGCTGTACAACGCTGGCCGCTCAGCACATGCGTGTTAATGGAGACGCGTGCAGGCCTCGATAGTCTCAAAGCAAAACAAAGAAACAAACAAAACTCGTAGCATACGGCTTACTTGGATAGAATTTATTTTCTAAACTGTACTGTTCGATTTTCCTTTACATCGTCTGCCGCAGTCGTAGACACAAGTTAGCTTACGTTAGCACAATGTAGCTTAGCTGTTAGCTACATGTACGTCGTGACCACAGAATTCAAGAGAACAAAGCTATAAAACAGAACCAATTACCTTCAACTTCTGAATGGATTGCAGCAAGTTTAGGGCAGGAGTTCCGTGACAAATGAACAGAACAGAACACAGTTGAGCTCCGTGATCACCGCAGCACAGACAGAATATAAACAACAACGGTTGAGATTCAAGCCAGGGCGGTTCAACAAGAGAGGCGTTGACTGGTTGGAATGATCACGTGATACCTCCGCCAATCCAATCATAACGCTCGAGTTCCGAAGTTCTTCTTCTTGTTTTTTAATGGAAGAAAGCAAAAAACACAAGTACTGCCACCTACTGAAATGAATGTGTGACCGCGACGTCGTGGAATAAATGAGGTTTCTTGTAAATGAGTCGATCGAATGAGATATAACCTGCCTAAAGGTTGAATGAATGAATAACAACAACAAACAACAACAATAATTATATTCTTCAAATAAATAATATACATTTGTAAAAAAGAAAAAAAGAATTGAGGAAATGCATTAAAATGTTATTAAAAAACAACAATCTTAATAAATCAATTGTCTAACTGCAAATTTATGGTCCTAAAAGTTTAACTCTGTGAACCAGGTCCAGATAACGTCCAAAACTGACGTTCATACGACGTACAAATGCGGTCATAGTTAGACGTCCTAATTAGACCTTGTTTGCACGTCGGGGCGACGTCTAGAATTGGACTCTCAAACGACGGACAAGTCTAATTTGTAAAAAAAGAAAAAAAAATTGAGGAAATGCATTAAAATGTTATTAAAAAACAACATTCTTATTAAATCAATTGTCTAACTGCACTTTTATAGTCCTAAAAGTTTAACTCTGTGAACATGGTCCAGATCACCTCCAAAACTGACGTTCATACGACGTACAAATGCGGTCATATTTAGACGTCAAAAATAGACCTTGTTTGCACGTCGGGGCGACGTCTAGAATTGGTCTTCGACCAACGGGCTCTATATAGACGTCACCTCGACGTCCCCTGGACGTCTACTGTTTAGTGGGATCCACTTTTAAACAAGAAGTTGACCCATCTGCTCTAACATGCCTGTATAGGTTAGTGGTGAGCGCGCCCGCCCTTCGTCCCAAAGGTCGTGAGATCGACTCCCCCTTGGTACAACGTTTTTTTTTTTCATTCCAGATTTAAAGAACACAGGACAACTATTTAATAAAACAACAAGAAATAGAACAATACATGAAATGAAAGGAAGCAGACGATTTCTTGTTTTGTAAATAGTTTTCATGTGTATTTAAATCTGGAACGAAAAAAAAAAAAGAGAAACGTTGTACCATGCGAGATTCGAACTCATGACCTTTGGAACTAAAGGCAACCGCGCTACACACTGACCTAAACGTAGGCGTGTTGGTACAGCTTGGTTAACTTCTTATTTAAAGAAATCACATCTCATTGTTGTCAATATCGTTGCCACTATTTGGCGCATGCTTTTATATCCACTCATCTAATTGCGTCCATGTGGATGTAATAATTGTTAATCATGTGTGTTTGGTGGGATTTATGATTATTTTCATATCATGGACACAGTTTCTCTGAATAACCTGTAAGTGTCGCCAAAGGAACAATAACCACAGAAACGTGCGTACGCAAGCAGGGGAGCAGCCGTGGATTTGTACGTGGATGCGCAGATATTCCCGTTCATATCAGATTTGATACATACGCCACTTTGCGTGGAAAGTGACGTGCGCAATGTTTTTGTGCGTGCGCACGGTTGATACATGAGGCCCCTGGACATGTCTCAGTTCATCACAGGGACACCTGGACATGTCTCAGTTCATCACAGGGACAGGGCATGTCCAATCCATCACACCTCACCTAGAGACAGTTTAGAGTTACCACTGTACCTAACGTGCATGTTTTTGATCTGTGGGAGGAAACCGGAGAAATCTCACGCATGCACGGAGATAACATGAAACTCCACCCAGAAAGGTTTCCAGACGGGATTTGACCCGACGAGCGTCTTGCTGAGAGGCAGCAGCTCTACCAACTGATCCACTGTGCTGCCCCTCTGACTTACACATTATTTACTCACGTACGCTTTAAGTTTTAGAAAATGTGGAGAAAATGAACCAGAAAGTACTTAGTTATTACTGCAGTACAGGAACATACAACTGAAACAATCTGGATTTCCCTTTAAGGCTGAGGCATTGTGGGTAATGTAGGTTTTGAGTTTAAATGATTTCATAACTCCAGGTAGCCTGGCCCTCGCCTTCCTGCACAGCTCCGCTCAATTCTCATTTCCCTTCACTGCACAGTCTGGGACTTCTCTCATAGACAAGGATTTCTCCGGTAGATTTTTGACCGGACCAATCAGAGAACAGAAGGGGCGGAGTTTTTGGCCCCTAACCTACGCCCCCACCTGTCCCAGCGCAGCCAGCTCGCAGCCGCATGTTCTCATTCAAAGCGATGCAGGACTGTTTTATATGTGACACAAATTTATTAATTTCCCCTTCTTAATCCCTTATCTGGAGTTTTCTTTTGTTTTTTTCCCAAAAGTCAAGTGTTCGCTCCCTCCTCCTCCTCCTCTCCCTCCGCTGAACAAGGAAATGCCTCAGGTTGTCACGAGAGAATTAAAGTCAGGTTTTAAGTTGCTGCCCGAGTCCCATCAGATTTCCTGGTCTTCTGGTGTGTTGGACCAGCAATCCATGGTTTTATTTTATTTTATTAGGACGTTTTATTATCATATAAACACAGAATATACAACAGAGCGAGAGAAAATTCAGCAGGAGGCGGAGCTGAAGTCAAGTTCAGCAGACCACGGGGGAGCAGCCATCAGCAGAGCCCACGCCTCCAGCAAGAATCGTTTTTCAATGGAGAGGTCCCAGACCCTTGTCTGAAGCGAAGTGAAGGACAGGGTCTGGTTTTAACCAGGCTAAACTCCAGGCCAGCAGAAATCTTATCATTTCTGTCAGTTTTCTTTCTATTTTGTTTTCTCACGCTCTTCTATCAACCTGTTTACTGAAATGTTTTCTTTGTTTAATTCATTAAAAAAATTTAAATGTAAAGTTTTGTTTGGAGTCACTAACAAATGTTGCGAGGAATAAAAGTTACGTGAATGTGGAAAATAAAATATAAAAAATTATTACAAACAAAGAATTTGAAACAAAGGAATTAAAAGTTGTTTAAAACCAGTTCTGACTGCATGTTTGGTTTATTAACGCCAAATATCACTGAAACACACAAAACACTTTATCTTCAGAAGAATTGCTGGAACACAACTTTGTGAGGTTCTGTGTTGTTTGGCCCAAAATATGTTTACAGAATGTGTTTAAAACTCACAGTGAATTAAAATATAATGTTGAAACAAATGAATGATCTTGCTTTGATCTGTTCATGAGTGGCTTTATGTGAGAAATATGTACAAGATATAAGTATCTCAACACTTGTTGCCTTCATGCTTCAGTTTATTTCTGCAGTGCCAAGTCACAACAGAAGTCATCACAGGACACACTGTACACAAACATTCACAGGCATTATAAAAGACAATTGGTAAAAATTATTTATGTAAGAAAGCCAACAGATTAAGTGATTAAATTAAATGTGAGCAGCTAGTTTTGTCTGTCAGCAGCAAACTGACTATGAGAAGCTGCTATTTATAAGACTGAGCTGAATACAGCTCCTCAGGCTGAAGAAGTCTTTCGGATGAAAGACGAAACGTTTCTACAATTATTTTTAATGTCTCCAGAGGACCTGACTTAACTTTTTTTTAGACATATTCTAGTATCTTAGCGTATATATATATTTTTTGTACGTTATAATTTATGGGATTGTCTTGTATTGTTTCTTTTGTAAAAAAAAAAAAAAACAAATTTAATAAACAGAAACATATGTTGAATAATTTAA
>JBBPBX010038699.1:0-26455 GCA_038048925.1 Garcialebias charrua
CCTATTTGGAAGTCCTTGAACCACAAGGGTGGAGCAGTAGCTCTAGCATTCTTTCTTTGAACCACAACGTCATGTTTTTCTGTTTTTACTGTCTTACGTGTGGTGTCAGCCGAATAGTTTGAAAGTCTGGCAGCATTCCACCTCTAACTGTCACTAAGTACATAAGTACTTCCTCCAATCTGCCTTTCAACAGACAGTGGTGGAGTAAATCAAATCTTGACGAACCTTTGTGAACAGGTTTTTTCACCCTCACCATGTCTCCAGGTCTGAATGTTGGTGTCTTTGCTCCACGGCACTTGTCAGTATACAGTTTAGACTTTTCTTGATTCTGTTTCACTGTTTCTTTAACTGTAATGCATTCTCTGTTTGTTTGTTTTTCTGGGATTGGAAAGGTGTTTACTTGTTTTCATCCTCCTGTTGTGCAGTAGTTCTGATGGCGATACCCTAGTTGTTGCATCCACATGCAATAATTTTGTAGGAAATCAGTCACTGTAGTTTTCCAGTCTTTCTGCATTTGTTCAGCAGTCAGGATTGTCTCCTTCAGAACTCTGTTCCATCTTTCAACCGCACCATTGCATTGTGGATGATAACCACTAGTACGCAGATGAGATATCCCCCTTTCTCTGAGGAAATCTGCAAAAGAGCTGGAGAGAAACTGCGGCCCATTATCAGTGACTATGTCAGGGTTTCCCTCTCTGCTGAAGATTGAGCGCAGAAATGTACCGTAATGACAACATCAGTATTTATAGTGTGAGAAAATGCCACCTCTGGCCATTTACTGTAATAGTCCACTAATGTTATAACAAATCTACATGAAGAAGCAGCAGTTTTAAAGGGACCCACGATGTCCAGGGCCACTTTCTCCCATGGTTTGTCAGGCAGTTTGATTTGATTTGATGTTTATTCGTTCATTTTTAAAGAACAATACAAAACAGTTTCATCAGATACAAGAATACAAGTAGGATAAAATGAAAGGAGCAGAAAGAAGATGAAATCTTATTATATCTGCCCCTTATTTCACAGTTTGTTCAACCAATGATAACCTTCAAACTACATCACAAAATGAATAACTCTACTTAATTTTTCTAACTGTAATACACAAACTACATCACAAAATGAATAACTCTACTAAATTTTTCTAACTGTAATACACAAACACACTAAGCTACATCATAAGTACAACATAAGTGTAATACACAAACACACTAAGCTACATCATATATAGTTTTTGAGCAAGTCCTTTTTGACCTTTTTCTTAAATGTATACATTGATTTTGCATTTTTAACATCACTCTCCAGAACATTCCACAATCGAACTCCCTGAATTGAGGTAGACCGTCCCTTTAAGCTGGTTCTGAATTGTGGTTTGATGAATATCTCTGTCCCTTTGAGATTGTAATAACTTTGTCTTTTTATAAAATTTCTTTGGATATTTAAAGGTAATGTGTTATTATGAGCCCTATACATAACTGATAAAATACTATATTCTACCAATTCCTGGAATTTCAATAAATTTAGCTGAAGAAACAAGGTGTTTGATGAGTTTAATGGGTTGGAGAGGAGCAGGAGCAGTTCGAGCAGATTTGTCATTCATTTGGCAAGGAATACATTAAGAAATAACAGACTGAACCATTTTGTCCATCATAGGCCCCAGTAGAGTTCACGAAACCTTTGTTTTGTGCGAACAACACCTTGATGTGTGTCATGTGCTAGATAAATGACAGTACAGTATCACGCAGTGCAACAGGAACAACATAGTGATGCTCACCCTCATGACCAGATCTTGAGATACAGAAAGTTAATTCCTGATCAAGAAATATGGTGTTAAGAGAGGGTCCACATCCCTTTTGTATTTTGGCCAGCCCTTCACTGTCTGTCCTCGCAGGAGTGTGAGTTCATGGCACTGGGAGGAAGCAGAAGTAAACTCAGCTACAGATATAGCTGACACAATGGATGCAACCATATCAGGTTCTTCCACAGAAGTAGAGTCCACAGGGAGTGGCAACTGTGATAAACAGTCTGCAGCCTGGTTTTGTGAACCAGGTCTGTATTCCAAGTCGTAGGTGAAACACAGTAAACGTGCAACTCTCATTCCAGCACGACCAATACCTTTGGTGGCAAGCAACGTGGTCAGTGCTTGATGATCAGTTCTTAGAGTAAAACGTTGGCTCCATAGATAAGACCTCCATTTTTCTACAGCCCATACACAAGCAAGAGCCTCCTTCTCTACTGAGTATTTTCATTCTGTAGGGGTCAGAGTTCGAGATGCAAATGCCACAGTTCGTTCAGTATTATTTGGGAGCATTTGGGTCAACACACCACCCAATCCATACTCTGAAGTGTCTGTGGTGACAATAGTTGGAAGAGAGGGGTCAAAAAGAGCCAGGACAGGACTATTCAAGAGAAACTCTTTTAGTTCCTTAAAACTTTGGTCTGCCCCTTCAGTCCATGAGAAATTAGTTTCAGCAGTTTCTCTCAGTACAGCCCGCATTGGTTTCACTACTGTAGCAAAATTGGGAAGAAATTTACTGTACCAAGAAATTAAACCCAAGAAGGAGCGCAGAGATGGCAAATCATGTGGTGCTGGGGCATCACAGATAGCTACACTATGGTCTGGGTCAGGAAGGATACCATCCTTGGAGATGATATGACCTAGAAATCTAAGGCTGGACTGTCTGAATGTACATTTTTGCATGTTGAGCGTCAAACCTGCAAGACGCTGGAGCACAGACTTCAGGCGTCCATCATGTTCCTGTAGAGAAGATCCTGCAACAATCACATTTTACAAGTAATTGTGTACACCAGGTAGCCCTTTAAGTACATATTCCATCATTTTTTCAAAAGCAGATGGACCAGAGGCCAACCCGTGGGGGACATGGCAGTAGCAAAATAGTCCCTCGTGTGTGATAAACGCTGTGAGGTCCCTACTGTCCTCATGTAGTAGAAGTTGATGGTATGGAGATGCCAAGTCTATGGTGGAAAACACAGAAGCACCCCTGAGTTCACTAAAAAGTTCATCCATGTATGGCATGGGGTGATTGTCAGCAACAATAGCTTTATTAAGTTCTCTTAAATCAACACATAGTCTTGGTCTACCTTCTTTTCTAGTTGTGACCACAATAGGAGAAATCCAAGGAGAAGCATCAATGTGTTCAATAATGCCTTAACCTCAAGAGCAACTCCAGTTCCTCTGACACAGCTTCTCGTATTGCAAATGGAAGCCTTCTGAGTTTTTGCTGAACTGGGACTGCATCTTCATGTACTTTAATTTTGTGCACAAACCCAGCAACACAGCCAATAGAAGCAGAGTCCGTTTTTGTTAAGCACACAGGTGCAGCAGGATAAATATGTTCAGGAGGTGGGACATGGGCTAACTCATGGTTAAGTCTCCATTTCAGACTTTTTATTAAGTCCATTCCCAGTAATACAGATCCACCTTTCACCACATACAGTACAAAGAAGCAGGAGCAGTGTTGTTGTCAATAGTAACTATAGCTTTCAAACATCCTGTTACAGGAATGTCCTCTTTCAAGTAAGTTACTAGTTTCACATGAGGCGCAGTTAGATGGCTCTCTGAAAAATGTCTGTTGTACAGAGTTTCTGGTATGATAGAAACGGATGATCCTGTATCAATCAGTAGCTCAGTCAGTAGACTCCCCTGAAGCAGCCCTAATATGCACTTTGCAAAGCAGTCTATCAGTAGTATTAACTTCTTTTGCAGACAACATGAGCACAACCACTTCAGGCATCACTTCTCTCACTTGTTTAGCTGATCGGCAAACTTTAGCAAAATGTCCATTCTTACCACAGCTGTTGCATTTTGCTGCGACCGCAGGGCAGTGTCGTGCATTCGCCAGGTGCTTTGTCGATCCACAGCGATAACAAGCTCGCGTTGTTGGAGCTGCAGAGCTCGTGTGGCTATTTTTAGAAGCAGCCGCTCGCTGGTTTCCATCCTTCCGCTTGTGAAATCCACGCTGGGCAATCGCGTGAACCGCAGCAGCTCCCCCGAGAAGTTTGGATGAATGAAGAGCATGTTCCACCTGACACGCCAGTGTAATAGCAGTGTCCAATTAGTAAGTGAAGGTTCCAATAAAAGTCTGTCTCTAACCTCCGGCGCATAAGCTCTCTCGATAAGCTGGTCTTGTAGCATTTTGTTTTCCATAGTCCCATAAGCACATGTGACAGCCAACTCACGTAAAGCAGCCTTGTATTACGGCACTGTCTCATCAGCCCTCTGCGTTCTCTGTCGAAAATGGTGCCTTGCCACGACCACATTCACCTTCGGTGCAATTTGTAATTCCAACGCCGTCATCGCCTCATCATATGTAGTGCCAGTGTTGGGCAAGGTGTAAAACAAACGTTGTCCCTCAAATCCAATTGCATGAATCAGTAGACCACGGCGTCCAGCATCAGGCCAAGCATTTCCAGTAACATGAATTACTGTTAAGTAGTTCTCAAATATCCTCTGCCAAGTAGAAAATGAAACTGTAGGTTCTCCACTGAAGGGTAGGAACGGTGCAGGCATAGGTACAGACGTCATCGTCGCCAATTGTTATGTTTGGCCTTTTAGGGCGAACCAGGGCCTCAGTCAGCATTGCTTTTTAACAGTCTTTATTCCTCCATTTTTCTCAGCAGTACATCAAATCAGCCAGTCATGCAGCCACACCAGTATACAGCATCCTTCTCATTATCTCTTCCTCGTCTCCTTTTCTACCCTCAACCTTAGTCACCTATGCCACCTAGTGGTGAACACAACATACCACATTTTCTGGAATATCCACAGTATTCTTGGGGGTGTCACTGTAGAAGCAAATGTGCATTGTACTTCCTGTCCGACACCGGAAGTGCCTTTATTCCATAGGCGGAGTATGGATCGCGGGTGTTTTTGAAAGTTATTTTCATTCATTTTATCGGAGCAAACACAGCTTTTGTTTAAACGGAACGTTTACTGAAATGTCCTACCGGGGTTCAGGTACCTGCTGTGCTGTTCGCGGCTGCACCAACAACCGGACCAAGCTAAATCTTTGGCTAAAACAACAGTGTTTTCAACACGGACCCAAAACAAAGAAAGAGTGTTCCTGCATCCTTCTCTATGGCTGTGTCTGCGCGATCAGGTAACATCTGTAATTTCTTTTTATTCAGGGAGGGTTTATTAATGAGAGTTTTGGATGATTTACTGTCTTAAAATGATATATGTCAGGCGCGACCGGTATTTTTAGCCGAGTTAGCTGCTAATAAACCTTAGCCGAGAGGCCGGAGCAAACGCGTTCGCTATTTATGTAGTTTTAAATTATGTCTGCGCGATCAGGTAACATCTTTTTATTCGGGGAGGGTTTATTAATGAGAGTTTTGGAAGATTTACTGTCTTAAAACGATAGATCTCAGACGCGACCGGTATTTTTAGCCGAGTTAGCTGCTAATAAACCTTAGCCGAGAGGCCGGAGCAAACGCGTTCGCTATTTATGTAGTTTTAAATTATGTCTGCGCGATCAGGTAACATCTTTTTATTCAGGGAGGGTTTATTAATGAGAGTTTTGGAAGATTTACTGTCTTAAAACGATAGATCTCAGACGCGACCGTGACTTTTAGCCGAGTTAGCTGCTAATAAACCTTAGCCGAGAGGCCGGAGCAAACGCGTTCGCTATTTATGTAGTTTTAAATTTTGTCTGCTACATCTGTAATTTCTTTTTATTTGTCCCTCCTCTTTTAACGAAACGAGTGGTGTTCCCACATTTTTAATGAACTAAAACAACAAAGTTTGGACTGTCTTCAACTGTATTACTCGCATGTAAACAAACGGTGTTTCTGGTCAACCGGAAGTCGTGTGCACATTTCGCGCAAAGCATCATGGGGCGTAGGAATACTGTGGATAGGTTGCACCTGAATATAGGTCACATTGTCCATTTATTGCCAACGAATTGGAAAAATCCATATATAGGTCGCACCTGAATATAGGTTGCACCTACGTCAAAATGTGGACCGTGTTTAGCTCTGCTGCAAATGTCTCTTCCACAGGAGCGCACAGCAAGGCTTTTAAGAAGATTAACACTTAAAAACAATTATTTGTTTGATTAAAAATTATAGCAAATATGTGTCTGAGCTGAACTTTTCTTTAATAAATGAATAATTTTAGCAGGATAAACACCTAAAAAAAAAACATTTGTTAGCTGACATTATTGTAAGAGCCATAAATAGGTCGCACCTGAATATAGGTCGCAGGGCATGCACAAATGATAAAAAGCCGCAACCTATATTCCGGAAAATACGGTATGCTTTATGTATTTTTGCCATTTTTTTATTTGTTCCCAAATATTGAATTTAGTGGACTGTCACAAATTTTGTTATACAAATAGTTTTTGCACAAATGTTTGGCTTTTATTTATTCAACCTTTATTTAAACAGATAAGTCACATTGAGCCTCGAAGACTCATTTACAAGTGAGATCTGTTGGACAGACAATAAAAGTGGTGAAAAATGACACATAGAGTTTGGAGACAAAACAAATCCTAAAACATTTTAGACCTTTGTTTGAAGGTCAAAAATGTGGTAATGAAAAAAAAAATCTCGCACACAAGCACACAATGACGCTGACATTTTGCAGAGAGGATGGCCAGACGCGAATCCAGAGTCCTGAAATGATGACAGAATGTTTATTCAGCTGGGCTCCTCTGAAAAGTCTGTGGAATTCCTCAGTAGCAGGTTTGGGAGGGTGAGAGCGTCAGGTTTACAAAAACTTCTCAGGCGTGTTGAGATAAGACGGCCTATCAAGGCCAGTCGGGGAGCCAAATGTCAGATAAACACGATTGTTCTGGGAACAGGCAGAACTTTAATGACATCTACCTTCAGTCTGTGTCGGTCCATTCGCTTCCAAAATGTCCAAATTAAAATGACCATACCAATGGAACGTGCCTGAGAAAATCCCCTAGATCTAATCCATTCAGCCTAAAGTCTGGGTTTTTGAGACATGAACCAAGCCATCGTATAAGTCAGGCAGCCTGACCAGGTCCAGATTTGCTGCTGACGTCTTCCTTTTGTGTTGATAGACCAGGAACCAGCCAAATCCAAAAAGCAGGAACCAGTTATCATAAATCCAATTAAATATGCGTCCTTAAGATCCACAGATGACAGCAGAGATAGACACGTCATCAAGTCGATGAGATATCCAGCTGTGTGCATGCCAACAGGGCAAATCGGCTCGCCTACAGCCTGTCTTCTTTTTGAAGAAATGTTATCAGTTGTGTTGAGGGACCAACTGACCAAATTGAAGTCCATAGTTATGATTCGGAAGATTTTGTAGAAGGGAGGCTCTCAGACAGTTTCACAGACAAGACAAAGAAAAGAAAAGCAGAGACCGAGAGGAGACATCCGCCCTTGAGAAGAGCAAGTGTTGAAGTGAGTTTATCAGCTCTAGAAGCTAAAAACTTACCATATTTCACCCTAGAGTGCAGCATGTTCTTTAAAATAAAATAAAAAACGTGAATGAGAACTGGAAAAGATGAAAGAAAATGTATAAAAATCCCATCAATAGCTCATGAACAAAAATTCAGCTCACGCTTGGCACAGAACCTTATATACCTTTAATATTTTCCATATTGTTAGCTATAAGATTTGGGTTAAGAATAACATTAAAGACAGCCAGAAACCACCTGGCCCGGGGCATCAGAAAGGCCAAGAAGCAGTATTCCAGGAAAATAGCTCACCGCTTCAAGGACAGCAAGGATACACGGAGTCTGTGGCAGGGAATACAGACCATCACAAACTACAAACCATCCCCACAGACCTGTGACAACACAACCTCTACGCTGAATGAACTGAATGACTTCTTTGCTCGGTTTGAGGCATGTAACAGCACACCTGCACAAAAACTTACCCCCTCTCCTGATGACCAGGTGCTGGCGCTGTCCTCAGACAGCGTGAGGCGATCATTCATCAAGATTAACGCCCGGAAAGCTTCTGGTCCTGACAACATACAGTACCTGGTCGTGTGCTGAAGGACTGTGCAGGAGAACTAGCATTCCCATGTAGGCTACTTGATTTGTCTTGGTTAATTTACTCCTGAATAAATTTCTGATAAACTGACTCTAACTCCCATGTTTATCACCAAACTTACATTTCTTCATTCAGTTCCTTTAATTATTGGGTATATTCTACATTTCTCTACTAATATCTCTAAGATATGCATTAAAGACAGAGATCCAAACTTCACTCAAAATAAGCTAATGTGGTTTTTCGCAGTTTCATGAAAACTAAACACGAGCGGGTTTTTTCCCCCACATTTTTTCCTTATCAAACATCTGCATTTTCTATGAAAGGCCATCAGGTTGTAGCTCTGTTAGCTTGCTCCCTTTAAAAAACAAAATGCCCATTAATGTGATCAACGAACACTGACTGCAGTTTGTGTTTCTCTTTAGAAACCATTAACCCAATTCTTTGAGTAAGCAGTCCAGATTAAAACACTGCCTTTTTTAACAAAAATGTTTGTGGTAGTTACAGAGAGTCATTCACAACACCCACTCTGAGCATTGCATCCTTTTTATGTGCATGAAATTACTTGTAGATATTTTTCTAGTTCGACCAAAACGGCTGCAACTCAGTCCGTTCTCAACCTAAGATCATAGTTAGTCCAAAACTCTGCATGCAGGGTGAACTTATGTATCTTATTTAAATGAATTCTAGGTCTTAAACTATTTATAGTGAAATGACTGATGTCAGTCTTTAGTTTAAATAATAGTGTGAATATGAATACAATCATCATTGTCTTGATGGAAGATAAAACTCGATCACAGTCTCAGGTCTCTTGAAGACTCAAACAGGTTTTATTCCTTAATGTTCCAGTATTTGGCACCATCCATCTTTCCATCAATTCTGAGCATCTTCCATGCCCATGCTTAAGAAAAGCAGGCCCAAACCATGATGCTGCCACTACCATGTTTGACAGTGGATGGTGTGTTCAGGGTGATGAGCTGTGTTGCTTTAAAGCCAAACTGATAGTTTTGAATTGTGGACAAACAGTTCTGATTTTGGATTCAGGTGACCAGAGCAACGTCTTCCACATGCTTGGTGTGTCTCCCTGGTGGCTTGTGACAAACTTGAAACAACATTTTCTTAAGGATATATTTGAGAAATAGCTTTCTTCTTGACACTCTTCAATAAAGGCCAGATTTGTGCTGTGTACGACTGATAGCTGTCATATGGACAGACTCTCCCAGGCAACTCTTTTGTTTTTTTACATATTACAGTACACTAACATGTTTCATTGCTCCATATTATTTCAAATTAGCAATTTATCATTGTTTATTAAACTCTGAAAGCTGTGTTATGTTACTTTGTTTATATTCTCTCCTAAAATGCGGTTAGATGTGCCTTTTTGTTTATTTTTAACTATTGAACTGTCCCATTCTGCTCAGGATTCTTCTCAGAGTGCGCATACTGATGATGATGTCATCCACAGTGCGAAGCATCATCAGTATCTCTCCATGTTTTAGACCAAGCATGAAGTAAAACTTGATGAAATTCTGTAAATTAGCCATTGTGCAGGCAAAAACAAGCGTATGGGCGAACTTGCATTATGGGTAATGGTGCTGATACCATGTGGATGGACATCTATACTTATCACGTAATAACGTGATACGTATCACGTAATAACGTGACACGTATCACGTAATAATGTGATACGTATCACGTAATAACGTGATATTATCACGTAATAACGTGATATTATCACGTAATAACGTGATACGCATCACATAATAACGTGATAGTATCACTCCATTACGTGATAAGCCCCCAAAAATATTTTCACCAGGTGGCAGCACTACGCTTCCGTAGTATGTCCAGAGGACCACATTTAGCTTTTTTTTAGATTATTGTTTATTTTTAATTGAGTGATTCATCTTTCTTTATCAACACGATCTTTGATTATTGCCGAGGGCTTGTTTCTCTGTTTTATTCTGTGAAGTGACTCATCTTTATGAACATACACGATCTTTGTGTATTGCCGAGGGCTGGCCGAGAGCTTCCGAATATCACCGAAATCCCCGCCTCTTTCCCCGCCTGTATTTGTCCGCTCGTCCTTCCCCTCACTATCATCAGACTGGAGCTACGAGCTGAAAGGAGCGCGACGCAGCACTGACAGCAGCGACTCTCACTACAGCGAGGAGGAAAGATGGAGCACAGAGACACGGACTTCAACATACTGTTAGCGACCGATTCATACAAGGTACCGCGGTGGACTCGGCCGGGGGAGGGGAGGCTCGGGTGAAGCGGGAATGAAAATGGATAAAAAGTCAAGGTGGTTTCATCATCAGCCAAGGCCACCGCACTGACAGAGTGCTCTCATGTAACCGGTAATCTCCGTGGGTTCACCGCAGGCCACATTGAAGGAGGAGGAGGGCACAGCGAAGACGGGGTACCGTTTTCACATAGCATCTCTGTGAGGTGCTTTCACCGGGGGTAACGGCTGGTTTTAACAGAGCCAGTCCTCCACCGGCTCTCAGCGTCACTGACCAGCTAGCCGTGCTGCTAGCTAGCTAGCTCACAGCGAGCGCAGTGGAGGAAACACTTGATATCATAATAAAAATAATAAAAGCTAATACTAGCTAGCAAGTACGGATAACCTGGTGAGCTGCGCGTGGGTAAAGTGTCGGCGTCACTAGCTTTGTGAAACGTAGCCAGCGCCACTTTAAAGAAAACAAAACTGAAACCTAAAAGTTAAAAGCCAGGCGCTTGTCTTTATCACAGCTTTCCCTTCCAATTATTGACCCGCGTGGAAAATTTTAAGCGTCGTCTCGAGGCTTTTACCGGAAAACGCACTGGTTAATTACAATGTAAACAAAGAGCAGACGCACTTAGTTGTGTTTTATTGCTCGTAGTAAGTGGTCACCACGAGCAGCAGTCATGTGACAGGATATTCAGTGATGCTGATGTTTGGACGAAAAGACTAAAGTTTAAACAAATTTTACTAACAAAATAAGAAATTGAGTCGGACTATTGTATAACAGTATTGCATCTTGATGAATAAAGGACTAAATATATAAATATAGGACTAAAATTACTATATTATTATGACCCTAAGTAAGTAAAACATAATAATGGTTAGTTTCCTATTATAAAAATGCAGTTAGAGGTTTGGACTTGTGTGTATGTGTACAATTTAAAGGTACTCACTTTAAACTATAAAACTTAAAGTTTATTCTTAATTACATTAAACAGTGCAGTTTGAAAGAGTTTACTATTTATGTTAATATCCAGTTCTGAAATGCAGGTATGCACCCAATGAAAACATAACACTGAGCTGAAAAGGCATATTTGGTTTCTTGCTTGACGAGTTTTCGTGACTTTGTTATATAATATGTACCCTTAATAATTTATTGAATTAATACTATTTAAAGTTTAAATTGTCATTAAAAGAACAGTCTGGTTTAGTGGTCAGTGCCGCTGCCTTGAAAACCCGAGGCCGCAGGTTCGAGCCAAGGTTGCATCAAGAAGGACATCCACTGGATGTCCTTCTTGATGCAAGGATACACTGGACCAGTGTATCCTGCACCTCAAATGTTATCTAGCTCAAACATAAAACACATAAAACATAAAAAAAAGTAGCATTGTGCTCCAAATGTGACATCAGCCGTGAACTGTTAAAAACTAGTTTGTTTGCCAACTGGTTATCATAGTTTGTTTACATGGGCAGTACCTATTCATGTTTGACATTTGTTGTTTTTGCATTACAGAATTGATTTAGCCTTAAACGTCACAAGTTGTACTTTTATCTACGTTCATGGGCCTTAATTGTAGTTTTTCTTAAAACCAGTTTCTGTTTTGTTAACTAAAACCAGGACAATTAGTTTCACTTCTTTGGAAAGAACTTGCTTTCTTGTTTGCTTTCTCTTCAGCTGTGTGTGTGTGGGATAAGATTAATCATTCATTAGACATTTTAACAGAGTGCAGGAATATAGTTTTGCTACTTTTGATTTGTTTAGCCTTTTCTGGCGCACACGTTTTTAGAAACGGACACATATATCGTCATTTAATTTATTTATATTGTATAATTTTTTTGATGCAGATCAGCTTATATTGTTATTTTCATGCACACAGCATGGTATGCTAAACAGAAACTTTATAGTGCAATACCTTTTTTTTATTTGATCATATAATTTATAGTAGTTTAATACTGTGAAAAGTGTTCAGTTTCTTGTTCTCTGCTTGTCAGCAAATGAGTCCTACTTCTTCAGTGATCGAATACCCAGTTTATTTTGTAATTTATTTGATAAAAAGCTCTAAAATGTTATTACTTGACAGGATTTTTTGGTTGCTAATTACCTTCCTGTTACTGGTAGTTGGTTTGAATTGGTTTTTATCAATACTGAGATTTTACTTCTATCAGTGTCACATCCACAAGAGGCTCAACAGATATCGATCAGATCACATTAAGGAAATTGATCGGATTTCTTGTTTTTAAGCTATGTCAAGATACTGTAGTTGTCTCTGTATTCCCCCGGCTGACCAAAGTAATGTTCTGTAAAAGATTTTGTTGAGTCATACCAAAGGTAAATAAAACAGCTAGGATCAGTTTGAGCTCTTGCACAATTAGTCCGTTCATAAATGCACCACACGTTGTAATTCAGTAGAAGCAGCGTGCAGGACTGCACATCAACCTGAAGTGTTACCGATCTGACTTGTTGTGATTTCAAAGATTTAAATGCAGCACACAAATTCAAAAGCCAGAAGTTTGGCCTCAATGCCATGTTTTGCACACAATCTGGAATCAAGCAGAGGCACGTTTTTATCATGTGACAAATAGGTGGAGGTGTCATTGTTTACACAGATTTTTTTTATGTTGTACCATCCGTGACCCAATTAGCATAATAGTATTCTGACTTGTAAGTCTAATTATGTGAACAAGTAGTTAAAAAGGGCACTGGAGGGCAAGAGTTTTCACATGGTTATGATTTTATTTCTCTAGTCCACCATGTCTTACTTACAGTGATAAAACTGTCAGATTACTAACACAGGTACTTTGCAAAGCATATTATTGCCAGGTTAATAATGTCATTGGCTATAAAATCTAGAGAATTTGCATTTCTTGTGAAAATAAAGCGTGGATGCCTATTGCTGAAGAACGTGCTGAAAAACAGCTGAAATTAGCTAAAAGCGTGCTGAAGTGTAGCTGAAATGGAAGATCAAGTCTAAGTTAGCAGAAGAACTCCAAAAGAACACATTTGCTGAGTTTGGTTTAAATAAGTGCAAATTAGCACAAAAATTAGTAAATTAGCAACAACAACAACAAAAAGCTGAAATTAGCAAGAAATAACTGAAACAACAGAAAGAAGCTTAAATTACCAGAAGGAATTGGAGAGAGCACAATTGTGCCCAATTAGGCTGAAAGAACCAGAAATGTGCCCAAAAAAGTAGAAATTTTCTGAAAAAAGTGGAAATTTGCAATTTGAAGAATAGTAGCTAAAAAGGCAGAAAGAAGCTGAAATTGCCAAAAAGGAAGTGGAAAGCACAATTGTGGAAAGCACAATTGTGACCAATTAGGCTGAAAGAAGCAGAAATTAGCACAAAAAGTGGAAATTGTAAAAAGCTGACATTTATTTACACACACACAAAAAAACTGCCAAATACACTAATGGATAAAAAAGCAGAAAGAAGCTAAATTGCTAGAAGAAAGTGGAGAGAGCTTTTTTTTGTTTGTTGCTGAATTAAGCTGAAAACAATTTAAATATGTGCCAAAAATGTGGAATTTGCTCAAGGAAGTTGAAAAAAAGCTTAAATTTGCTCAAGGAAGTTGAAAGAAGCTGAAGCAGAACAGAATGTGAAAGGAGCAGTTAAAGGTTGTAAACACATTTAAAGATATGAAGGATGTAAAATGAGCTCAATTCGTTTTCTATGAGGAAAAAATAGCAGAAAAGGCTAAATATTTCAAAAAGCTAAAGTCGTAGCACCCTTCTGAAAGAGCTGAACGTTTTGATTTATGATTTGTTGAAATAGCACAAAACCTGTGGAACAAGAAAGATGCCAGAAAATGTACAGGAGAAAAATGGATCACAACAGTGTGACTGCTTCATAAACATTCACACTGTTAGATTTCTATGAACTCTAAGGTTAACTCTTAACAAAGCATGGTAATCAAATGTCACAATTAAACACAAGCTGGTGTTATTTTTGAGACATCTTTAGCATGAACAGTCTTTTTCATCTATTTTGATCTGTTGTAATTTTTGATGTTCTGTGAGCAATGTATTTAAACATTTTGGAACGCTGTCTATGAAAAAGATCTGTTTAGCTACAACTTTTTGTAACTGATTAACTTAATGATAGCATTACAGTAACTGAGTGAAATGGATATACAGCATTTAAATCGGTAAAATGACCAAAACATCCGGTAGTCTTAGTGCGTCTATAAATAATGGATGCATTTTAGACAGGAATTTATATTAAATTACACAAATTAATGTGCAGAACATGTCCATCTGCTTATTTTCAAAAGTTAGCAGAAAGTTAACAAAACAAGCTTTCCCAAACTGAGAAATTATTATTATTTTTCTTCTAAAAACCTAATTACCATAAAAAAGAGCCCTGCATCAACTTTTGATTATGCAATAATGGCTTTGGGATGTGATGTACATATTAGAACACTGATTAATACTGAGTTCAATTTATTTATAGTGCTAGTTTACAATAAAAGTTGCCTCAGGAAACACAAGCCTGATAACCGAAAGTCACACTCGACTAATCTAATCTGTTCAAACGTCCTTAACGTGTTGAGATATTATTGTGAGCTTATATCTCCCAGTCATGCTCTGAGCACTCCACTTTCATTTTTGTGTCAGCCTTACCCCTCAAAGAATGACTCTGCTGTGAATAGTGTCAAAGGTCATGTTTAAAATCCACAAATGCATCGATTTAAAACGTCTGTGCACGATTAGGGCGAGTTAAACAATAGATATGACAAGAAGGTGGTAAAGATCAATGACGTTTTGTCTGGTTGAAGTGGCTGCATGGGTCATTCTACTAAATTCAAAATATAAATGGACTATTAGAGTTCAGGTTAAATTATACTTGCATGAATATGACATCATGCATAATATGTGAGATAAACTGTTCTGTTGGTGTCTTTACAATCAACCGATAGGAGTCTTCTTAGTAGTGGGGTATGTGGCAAATAACAGCAAGTTCCTGGGTTTAATTTTTAAAATGATGTATGTGTGTAAACATTGGCATGTGCGGCAGAGAATGTGCGTGCACGTGGTTCAGCCCAGTGTCATGTTGAGTGACTCGACTCTATTTTGAGTCTTGGAAAGCCTGGAGAAAGGACACGGTCAGGTCAAAGAACCCGAGTACCGGTAGTTCATTGACATTTATCAAACCATCTGAGGAGGAGTTGTGTTATCGTGTCTTCAAGTGCAACATTTATTATTTTTATTATTCGACTGCATGCCAGCTGTTAATTGAAGGTTAAAGGGCAAACTAACAGGCAGCAACTGATTAGCGCCGTTTTTTCCCAGTCTACAAACCCTTATGTGCTGCTGTGATGAGGGTTAAATCCTTCAATGCCCCAGCGTGCACTGAGGAATCTTCTGAACTCGTATGGGATTTAATAGACGGCCACATGGCTACAACTCAGACTGTACCTCCTGTTTTCTCCAGTTTATTCTTAAATCACGCCTGGACATGTTGCAAACTGTTGACTCTGGCCACACACTTCATATTTGCAACTTTGGTTGTTTCTTGGGGGTGCTTTTGCAATAGATTAGAAGATTACACAAGAAGTGCGCTGTTGAAATTCATACACATTTTTGAACAATAGAGAAGTAGAATAACAAACGTTGTGCCTTCGTGGTTGAAAGTCTGACGTCTCTTACCTTGATTGTGACTTTTTGCTATGGATTTAAAGAATTGGTGAGCAGATTATAAGAAAATTATCAAAATTGCTATGCAGTTTAAATAAAAAACGAAATAACTTCACAATTTTTTTACAAAATTTCGTCAAACAAACTTGTAATACGTAGGTTGTTTGGTCAAAACTTCTCTTATTTCAAAATATGGACTTTCCTGCAAGACGTACATTACAAAACTTTTCAGAACATAATGCAACTGAGCGTTTATGTTTAGCTTTAATGTACATGGACTTTGACGTTTTCTCTTTATTCAAGCAGTGTGCAGTTGGTTCATTTTGCATCTGTTCTGCTTTGTCCCGGCAGGTCACGCATTACAAACAGTACCCACCCAACACGAGCAAAATGTACTCCTACTTCGAGTGCCGCGAGAAGAGGACAGACCCAACCAAAAGCAGAAAAGTTAAATATGACCAAACCGTCTTTTACGGCCTACAGTACATCCTCCACAAATACCTAAAAGGTAAGTTTGTGCTAGAACGCGTGTTTGCTTTGGTACAGGAAACTAGACTAAATCAGTCACAGGTGATCACTGCTCCAAACCAGACGTGGACACATTTAACTGCATTTTACTAACCCTCACTTCAGGAAAGAAGCAGAGGAAGATGCTATCTAAACATTATATTAAACAAAGCACGAGTGGTTGCTTCAAATATTATGTAAAAGTCTGAAGACCTGCCTGTGTGGGAAAACTCAGAGGACTAAAGGCTCGGATATAGTCGCGCTTTGGTCCGCAAGCTGGAGCGCGCGTGCTGCGCGCGCACTGTGCCGTGCGGCTTCATGCGTTTATAGTGTAGCACGGCAGCGCATGGCAAAGTGCTGTTCTTTTACTGACCAGCAGGTGGCAGTACTCTCTAAAACCTGTGCATATGTTGCAAGAAAGGGTGTAGAAGAAGAAATCTACCGTAGAAGAAGAACTGTTTGAAATCACACAACAAAACAAATGGCTTTCTGCTCGCTCGGGGAATTTAATACTTTGTATCACATAAAAAACATTCCTCCATGCGTCGCGACGCCGTTTCCACGACCACAGCGGCGCAGACAGCTGCAGGCTCTGGCGTGAAGGCTGTCGGTGAGGTCCCTACCCGACCTGTCAATCAATTTGGTGCGCGCGCTAGGCTTGCGGAGCTTCAAAATCTGGGAGGTGCACGACCACGCGCGAAACCAACGCGCTGGCCAAAGCGCGGGGGCGGGGACTATGCGATTGCGTCACTTTTCGCGCGCGCACCCTCGCGCCCTATGCGACCCGTCAACTATATCCTAAGCTTTAGAGATCGCCGGCAGCAGCCAGCAGGGGGAGATGAGAGGTGCATGTACACAGGAAAATATAAAAGTACAAGACTGAAGCTTACCAGGTACATTGGCTTATCTCGAAGGGGGATTATTTGCACCTTAGGGTGCAAAAAAAGTGCATTTTTTTGTTCTTTTCTACATCGTTTTTGTGTTTTCTCAATGAGTAAAATTATTCTAGAATTGCGTCGCTCAAGGTGGCAGCATGTTGGAGCAGCTCTGTTAACTTTCATTCTGGGATGTTGTATCTGAAAACTTTAATTCTTGTTTTTCTGGATGTAAATCACTTCTTTTGGGTGATTATTTCCTCTGACATCAGATGCTGTGCAGCTGGAAGGATTTTTACTGAAACCTTTCTGCTTTTGGATATTTGTTATGATGCGTAACCATGACAACAAGGTGTTTTTTTACAATTGAGAGCAGCTGATTAACATCTCAAAAACTAAAATAATACCTCAGCTACAGCCCTTAATCACAAACGAGTAAAAAAAAAAAAAATGGTGCCGTGGACGCATCCCCGTCTACCTGGCAGAGGTGCTTGAGTACCTGACCGCCAAGATCCTGGAACTGGTGGGAAACGTGGCTGGTGACTACAAGAAGACCAGGATCATCCCCTGACTCCTGCAGCTGGCTGTCTGCAATGACAAGAAGCTCAACAAGCTGCTGGGAGGAGTGACCATCGCTCAGGGAGGAATTCTGCCCAACATTCAGGTGGTCCTGCTGCCCAAGAAGACCAAGAAACACACCAAGTCCAAGTAGACAGATCAACATCTGCAACCAGTTTCTTCAGATCTGCTCTAAGACGGACCACTACAAGATTCTTCCTGCCCACATCCATCAGAATATATAACAACTCTAATGGAACCAGGATGATGAGCTACAACATTTAGTTTCAGTTTGGGATTAATACTTTTAAAAAAAAAACTGAATTGAATTACCTGTATGCTTTTTCCATCTTTTACTTTTTACCCTGCTTCTTGTGTCTTTTCCTCCTCTTTAAATATTTCAGCTAATATTAAATTAAGCTGTTACGGTCAATTAACTTTGACCTTTTTCAGCAAAGTTATTCAGCTCCCACCATTCACACTATTAAAAAAAAAAATAATAGAAAATACACATTTTTCTAGTTACTTTAAAATGTTCACATCAGGGATATGATACAGTATTTTGTTCTGTGTATTTTGCATAATGTCAAATTACCATTTTTATTCTATTTTATTATCATTATTAATGTGGTTGTTGGTGTTGGTGGTGGGGTTTTCTTCTTACTTAACCCAAGAGAGTTTTATATAGTGTGTAAAGTTAAACCCTCCCCACTACCAAGGCAGCTTTTTTTCCCCCTCTATTTTGGTTAAATTATTTATTTTTTTAAAATTGCCTTTGACTTCTGTTTATCTTGTATCAAACCCATGCTGAACTGTGACCCTCATACCAAGACATGCACTATCCCCCCCCCCCCCCATTTTATACAAATATTTATTTTTCTGCCTCATTAAGTCACCTCTTCTGTTTTTGTCTCATCAGTGTATTTGGTTAAGAATAAAAAGTCATTATCATACACAAAATACTGTTAACCCTATATGTTATTCAATATTTACGCTCGTATCAAAAGCTTTATAATTATATGACAAAGAAAAATGAAACAAAAATTTTCAGAGGCCTTTTTGATGCTTATCATCCAGACCTATTCAAAGATATCTGCATTGTTTAGGAGTGCATTCACAAAGCAGGTGTTTTCTATTGAAGCCTGCAGCCACTGTTGATTCGTTCACTTAAAACACAAGAAGGTCCAAATGTGTAGAACATAAAATGTGTTTTTAAAAGTCTGTAATCAACAGCGGTTAAAATGTGAGACATAGAAAATATTCTCTGCTCTAATTTACCCGAGTTTGATGTTTACAAGAGTTAGTGAGGTCCTGAGAGATCGAGAAGGGCAGGAGTGGAAACAAAGCGTCTGCCTCCTATCTCCCTTAAGAGGATTTCATGGCATGGTAGAGGTGCAGAGGAGTGTCTGAGACAACAGAGGACAGGAGACAAAAGGACAGCTGCTGTTTCACTATTCCAGGGAGAAAGACCAGTCGACCCTGGATGGCGTCTGTTCTCCCTCAAAGAGCTTCGTTAACCCTCGTACTTGGAGAGTCAAGCGTGTGGTTTATAGTTTTTTACAATACGAGGCATCAGGTTGTAAGAAAAAGCTGAGTCCCACTGTGACAAACATGAAAACTTCTATTTTGATCCTTTTCTTGCAAACGGTTTGAAAGAAAGCTGAACATTTTGATGGATTACTGCATGTGGAAACTCGTCTATGCAATAAGTTTGAAGAAGAGTTTCCAAAGATAGTTTAATAAATTTCCCCCCAAAAGGTAAAAAAATTAGGTGTTCAAAAAAATACCACAATGTCTTCATACCTTTGTTTGCACCTTTTATTTGTTGTTTGGCAGCTTTTAGTTTAAAAACTGATCGAATCAAACGAGGAGTTTGGCGTCAATTGTGTGTGTTTGTGGACAAAAGTGCTTTGCCAGCACAGGCAGCCTCTATGCAATGGTTCCCAACACTGGTCCTTGAGGAACACCATTTTATTTGTGTCTCTGCCCCAATACACCAGATAGTGATTAAATTACTCCATCAAGTTCTACGGAAGCCTGTTGGTCACCTATTGATTCAAATCAGGTGTGTCAAAGCAGAGAAACTACTAAAACATGCAGGATGGTGTTCCTCAAGGACCATGGTTGGGAACCATTGCTTTAATGTAATTAAAGTGGGTTTGATTTTTTTGCTTCTTTTGCCTCCTCCCTTCATTCTTTCTTTTCTTTTTTTTTTTTCCAGGAAAAGTTGTGACTCCAGAGAAGATTAAGGAGGCGAAGGAGGTATACAGGGAACACTTCCAGGATGACGTTTTTAATGAGAAAGGCTGGAACTACATTTTGGAGGTAAGACTGTTGTTTGGAAGGACTTATTTAGCTTCTTAGTTTTATTTATAATTACTTTTTTATTTGTCCACTGCCAAAAGGGGAAGGTGATCAAAAATGTTAATGCCCACATATGTTAGCAAAATGAACTACTGGACAAATACAATAAAACTTGTAAAAACTAATTATCAGGCGAACATTTACAGCTGAAAAACATTTGGAGACAACCCCATTCAAGATGGCTGCCACTGCCCACTGACCTTAAATCACAAAATAGCTGTAATTCTGTCTATTTTACAAACCGTAATGTAAAATATTGTGTGATAGTAGCTCAGATTCATGTATCACATATTCTGAGCACTAACAGATTTCACAAGATCAGTTTTATTATATTGTTTTAATTATTTTATTGTTAACTTTTTTAAGTCAGCTCTGTCTGTTAGCTCATGAACGAAGGATTTTAATGAAAATTTCAGGGATTGATTATTTGATCAGTGGTGGGCACAGTTCTGCTAATAGCAAACCTATCCATCCATTATCTTTCTATCTGCAGACTGAAGGGCCCGGCACACTCCATCCAAAGCAGTAAAATTGGCTCTCGTTCATGTAGTTGCGTGATGAAAATCACGCCGTTTTGTTCTTAGAGCAGCTTCGCCCGCTGCTTCTCGACACAAGGCCGGGGTCAAACCTTTTCTCATAGGCATACGCGCCAAGTATTGTGTGATTGGTTAAATGTTTGTGGGCGTGTTTGTCAATATGGAAATGTGCTCGGACATTAAGCTCTTATAAATATCTCTTTAAACACTATATTAGTCAAATGGCCATAAACTCCTGGATGGAGATTGTGCAGACATTATGTATGGAGTGTGTGGTGCTTTCTTCATGATGGATTTGTGGCCAAACGGCAGATGTAGGGATGAAGTGGTGGGAAGCCAACAAGCCTTAGAGAACATAAAAATGACTATACAGCAAACCCCCTACTTACGTACGAGTTTGGGACATAAGAACTAGGGATGTGCCGATCGATCGGTAACCGATCAATCGGCACCGATAATCATTAAAGCGGATGTGATCGGCTTTTGCCTTCAATTACCGATCACAGAGCCTGTGATGCGAAGTTTGCTAACTGCAAAACGTGCGACGAAAAAGTACCTCGTGGAGGAATTTCAACGAAGTCCTTCAACACAACAAACCTAATTCGTCATTAAAATGTTTTAATACGTTTTAATAACTTACCAAAAGCCGTCTGCCAGCGCCGCCATAAGCAACAACTGTTAGCATGTAGCCCCACCGAGTAGCCCCACCGAGTCCGCTCCGCTGCGCAGTTACGGGCAGTCCAGTTTAGCTGCGGCTTCAAAAAGGCTGTCGGCTTTGTTATTCCAAGTTAGCTGGGTGTCCCCCGATATCTTCTGCTTCCAGTCCGACATCGAGGCGAGCTCCAGGAACCTCTGATCGCACAAAGCCGGCTGTCTGCGGCAGCTCCGGTGCTGGGGTCCGGTTTAGCATGTTAGCCTTAGCTCATACCATGAGCTGCTGGTCTCGCGCGGTGCTGTAGGAGCGCTCGGCGGAGCGATCGCGGCTGCTGCTCCAGTCCTGAGACATTCACAGAGTTCAGGGAGTGTTTCCAGTTAATTTATCCGTATGAGGCATCCTCTTATGGGAGAAACAGTCCTCCAAAAGCCGAGTGCCGAGTGTGGAACTAATGAATGTAAAATGGCGGAGGCGGTATTTCCTGGTTCTTCTTCTTCTTCTATAGAGTTGAATGGCGGTTGGCGAACTCATATTAAGCGCATTACCGCCACCTGGTTCCCGCAGGAAGTTGTTCAAAAAAGCACGAAATTATTTAAAAATAATAATAATGATACTTTACGTATTTATAAAGCCATTTGTAAAAACAGCCAACAGTGCAGCTTTAAGTAGCAAATGGGGTATTTTAGTTTTTTATATGAAGTAATAGATGTTTTTTTTAAAACAATAAAAAACCTTTTTTTTTTATTGAAAGTTAGTAAGGTAAACATTTTTCTTTGATAATGCAGTTGATAATTACTTTTATTTACTTTGTTCTCTGAAATAAATTAGTAAAAATATGTTTTTGTCTGAATTATGGTGATTTTATGGTTCTGAAAATAACATGAGTGCTGCTTCTGGCTACAAGATCTGAAAAGTTTTCAGATCTTGTAGCCAGAAGCAGCACTCATAAATTACAGGTAAGCCATTTGATCGGTGATCGGTGATCGGTTTATGTGATCGGCTCACATATAGGCAATCGGTAATTGTGATCGGTATCGGTGATCGTCACACATAGGTGATCGGTATCGGTTTTAAAAAACCTGATCGGCACATCCCTAATAAGAACTGTTCGCAGCTCGATTCTGCCGTAGCTAGGGGGTGAAAATAGCGTCCCATTCGTAGGTCCTTATTCCGTTCGTAGGCCGCGGAAATACCGCTAACGAGCGCCGCGTACACATTTAAGCATGTACAGTAGTGTACTGTATTGTTAATCATTGCTATTCACATTTACAGAATAAATAAAAATATAATTTCTTACTTTGAGATGGTCAAAGCCGACATCTTAGGTTGCCATGCGTTGATTGTTGTCGGGCCGACCAGCGCGGCGGCCGGCGAGCTAACCACGGCAGCTGCTCAAGGCCTGTGTTAGCTTCTGCTAGCCAGGCCATGAGCTGGTGTTGGAGCGGCGGCGCGATCGGCGATCAATCTGCAGCTGCTGCTCCAGCCTGAGACGTCCACAGAGCGATTCCAGCTAGTAATTAATCCATATGATGCGATCCTGGTCACCAGTCTTCAAAGGCCGGCTCCCGGCAGCTAACCTAAAATGGCGTCCGGTGTTCTACATGGACCTTACCAAGCTCCGCCCACAGGGCCGCGTTTCATTGGCTAATGCCCATAACACGTCACAGCGCAGCTTCCACGTGCGTGCCGGTCTCACAAAACAAACGCTACGGTAGCGTTTGTGAGACCGGCACCACATGCTACTTACATTGCTAGCTAGCTTACGTGCAGAATTTTTGTGCGTCAGGGCTGGAAAAATGGTCCTCCACCGTCAGTGGGGTATCTGTACAGGAGATGTCAGGTACCCTGACCGTATTTGTGGAAGTAAAATTCACCCGTTTCCCTATATGTGAAACTGAATGCCTTGCTTGGATCAAAGCTTGTGCACGACCACAAAACTGAACAATTACAGGTACCCCTCGAGTTACGTCAGGGATAGGGACCTACGTGTGTGACTTAGGTCGATTTTGTCGTACCTCGCGGACCAAAAACACCTGCCTGTCGTAGGTCCGCGTTTCTGACATAGGTCGCGGCTATACCGCTAACGGAGCGCCGCACACATATTTAATGGCATGAGACTGAACAAGCAGACATACTAGGCCATAAACATGCACAGAACTGTACAGTAAATGAATACTGTACAATAAATAAAAAATATAATGTCTTACTTTGAGCTGGTCAAAGCCTGCCTTCGTCTTTTAGCATCAGCTCGCACCCGTCCGAGCTCCCCCAGCTTCCTTACGCTCCACACGCACACACGTGGTCAAAACTGTTTAAAAGAAGGACTGTTAGCTTCTTAACTTCATACATTTGGAGCCAGAAAAAAAAAACTTACTGAAAGCCGTTTCTCCGCGATGTCCTCCATCCAAAACAAGCTCGGCGTTAGCTACGGTTAGCAGCAATGGTTAGCATGTCAGTTCATTCAAAAAGGCTGTCGGCTTTGTATCTCCGCGTTAGCTCGGTGTCCCCCGACTGCCAGGCGGACATTTGCGGCGAGCTCCCGGCCGCAGATGGCCCCTCCGCGGCATGTCGGCTCGGTGTCTTCGCCTGTGTTTGCTGCTCTGTTAGCTGCTGTCGTTAGCATGTCGGGCGAAGTTGTTGGAGCCATCGCGGGGCGATCCGCGGCTGCTCAGGCATCGGCTTTGTATCTCCGCGTTAGCTCGGTGTCCCCCGACTGCCAGGCGGACATTTGCGGCGAGCTCCCGGCCGCAGATGGCCCCTCCGCGGCATGTCGGCTCGGTGTCTTCGCCTGTGTTTGCTGCTCTGTTAGCTGCTGTCGTTAGCATGTCGGGCGAAGTTGTTGGAGCCATCGCGGGGCGATCCGCGGCTGCTCCTCCGGGCCTGAGACGTCCACAGAGTTGACCGAGTGTTTCCAGCTAATTTATCCGTATGAGGCAACCCTGATCGGGCACACGGAGCCAGCTGACAGTAGCCTCTGGAGCTCCATTGACCGCAGTTCTGTTGTAAAATGGCGACCGGAAACGACCGGAAGTTGCGTAAATACGATCAAATTGTAATTAAAACGTAATATTAATAATTATACTTTATTTATAAAGCCATTTAAAACAACCACAGCTGCAACAAAGTGCTATACACATGAAATTAATAACATTAAAAAAAAAAAATAATAATAATAATAATTATTATTTTTTTTTTAATCATATTTTTATTAAATATGATAAAATCGTAAGTCTGAGTTGCCGTAGGTCGCAGGTGACGTAGGTCGAGGGTTTGCTGTATTTCTTTCGCCAGCAGAGAAGGGTTGACCTGCTTTTGAAACCTGCTAGTTAACAACACGCGGTCACGATGAGAGAAAGCCACAGTTCACTGAACGTCCTGGAAGTTGGGAAGAAACAGCTCTGCTAACTCCACACGAGCTAGCTAACACAACGAGCTCTACTGTCGATTTCACCTAAAACTACACAAAATCGTGACACGAAGGCTGGATTTTAACTAACACACCGAACGGCTGAGCTCGTTTGCCCTCACAAAAGTCGCTGTCGGCGTGTTTAGCAGCTAAAGCAGCAACGGCTAACCAACCACTTAAGGAATGAATGGAGATTACAGTTAGCATTAGCTTTGCGACCAAGGCACACTCAAAGTTTTGCCAACAATAGAAATCGCTGATTTCAAAAGTAACCCTCAAAACCATGAATGCCTGACTTACCCAGCCTTGCAGGACAATAGGCATCAGTGATCCTGTCCACAGCTGTAATAATGCTGAGCATGTGAGCTGATGTTTTCCTCATCAGACGGTAGCATTAGATGTGACCCGCACGCTGTTGGAGGCATCGCGTGGCTCAAACAACTTGATAACGTCCAAAAAAAAATAACATGAACTTGTTGGTTCCCCTGTCCATTGTCATGGCTGATATTTTGTTGGAATCTGGCAGAAATTATACACCATTGGACTCAGAAATACCCTGCAGAGTCAGTCGACGCCATATTTTCCATTGACACTCATGCTGAGCTTGGGAGACGTGCAGCCATGTTGGAGCTTAGGGGGCGTTTCTGGGCGGAGCTTGGTAAGGTCCATTAATTTGTGACCGGAGACCCCCGTGACTGAACCTAAAATGGCGTCCGGTGTTCTACATTAATTTGTGACCGTGTAAACTGAAGACCTACTTCTTGCTGCCCAAGATTGCGCAATCATGACAAAAATGATCAGAAATGATCATTTTTATCATAATTATTATTTATAAAGCCTTTAAAACAACCACAGCTGCAACAAAGTGAAGTACACATGAAATTAAGAACATTTAAACACAAAAAATAAAATAAAAATTAATACAGTAATTTCATATTTTTATTAAATATGATACGTTCGTAGGTCCGGGCCGCCGTAGGTCGATGGAGTCGTAGGTAGGGGGTCACCTGTAGTTCACTCGTTTTCTTAGGTAATGAGCAAAATTTGATTACCGTAGTTGAAAGTCATTCACAACACACACACTGTGACATGTGATATCACTTGAGCAGGCTTTACCGAGATTTATTCATTTAAAGTGTGTAACTTTTATTACTTTGGTATTTTAGTATGTAGCATTTTTATTTCCATTGCCTCCTTTTATTGCTGTTGTTTTTTATTCTATTTTCACTAATTTATTGTACCAGTTTTTATATTTTCTGCACCTTGGTCAATGCAAGGCATTGTAGGAAGGTGCTATACAAATAAAGTTTATTATTATTATTATAAAGTGTTAAGATAGGCCTAATAATAATCAACAGTCCATAATCTATACTTTGTACACAATTTATGCTAAAATGACACAAATCTGTTAGTTTTTAGAAGTACAGCTCTCATACAGTGATTCTGGTAATTAAAGACTCATCAAAACCTTGAAGAGTAAAAAGGTTTTTGTACTAACGTACTTTCTGCTGTATAAGTTGAATCAGTACAAATATGTCTTAATAAAGTGGGAAAAAAACATAAATATGTTGCTTCGCCATATAAGTTGCATCTATTATGCATCACCGCTGACGTGTTGTGTTTAGGTGTCACCGCTGACCACCCGGAAACGTGGGCCAGTGGTGTGCCAAAAATCAATTGGCTGCCAAATGGCGGCCGTGGAAGCG
>JBBPBX010038700.1:6385-30259 GCA_038048925.1 Garcialebias charrua
ACCAGCGTCCCACCCTCACCCACCCTCCTCCCCCCAGCGTCAGCCTAGTGCGACGCATATCTCCCCCCTATGGACTAATCAGGGGCTGCCGGACAGATGCGAACTGAGCTCAGTCAGGTCGGGTCACGGCTTCCCCCACCACAACAGTAATTTCACTGAGAGCTGGTCAAGACAATTATACCAGAAAATGCATTCAGAAATGTTATATTGTCATTAGGAGCTATAGTTCTTCAACAGAACCACAAGAATGTACTGTATGAAACATGCTCACTGAACCTATTCAGTCGTGCTTTCCTTCCTCCGCTGGTGAGCCGCTTCTGCTAGAGCCGGGTCGGTGAACACCTCCGGAGTAGATCCATCCTGCCAGTGTACCTGCAGCCGGGCCGGGTAGCGCAGCTGAAACTTGATTCCATCCCCTTTCAGGACGTGCATAACGTTCTGAAAAGCACGGCGCTGGCTCATTACTTCGCTGGTATAGTCTGGAAAAATCCAAACTTTATTCCCCTTGTATTCCATCTGCTGGGTTCTGGCAAGGCGTAAGATTAGCTCTTTGCTCTGAAAATGATGTATCCGGGCGATGATGGTGCGTGGTTTCTCTCCCGCCGCAGGTTTGGGCCACAGAGAACGATGTGCGCGGTCGACCTTCAGTTCATGTGGGAAATGTTGTTTACCCAGCAGCTCAGGGATGAGCCCAGAGACAAACTCAGTAGGCCTCCCCTCTTCAGAGTTTTCCTTAATGCCGACAATTTTGATGTTATGCCTGCGAGAGCGAGCCTCAAGGTCCTGTAGTTTGGTTTGCTGCTGGGTTACAAGTTTAGTAAGCTCCTCACATTTCGCTTCAAGTTCTCCCAAACGCTCCTCGTGAGCCTTGGTTGCCGACTCTTGGCCGACCATACGGTTCTGCAAGTCTGTTTGTGTTGCGAGGACGGCTTCGAACTTAGCTTCGAACTTAGCTTCAAACTTAGCTTCAAAAGCATTAAAGCGCTCATCCAGCTTCTCAAGAAATGACGCTGACATGCTTTTACATATTTCCTGGCACAAATCAAGCATTTGGGCTTTATCAGTTAAGGCAGAGTCTCTGAGTTCGCCCTCGGTCTCGTCTGTGCGGCCGCTACTCACATTAGCATTAGCCTCGCTAGCGGTAGCATTAGCGCCGTCGATGTATCCATCCAAGGTCTTGTTTTTCCCAGAGATTGGAACTTTCTTCGGCGGCATTCTGCTCGGTGATCAGTCAAAGATTTAGCGTCGAAAGAGTACAGCTCCCAGATGCATTTATCGTGGTATTTAGTAGTTTAGTTGTCGTCGTGGTGGAGAGCACAAGCAGACACGTCTACATCTTGCACCTGCGCACTAGCGCCCTGGTAGACGTACTCTTGAGTTTAACGAAATGTTCAAATCAGCTGGATTAAAAAAAAAAGTTCGCCAATGATTTTTATGCAGGCGCCAGGCGGGTCAAACCGGACGCTTTGTTTCTTTAAATTTAGCTAAATAAACGCTTAAAAATATATTTCTTACCTCACTATAGCAGACGGGCTCCTGAGCTGAACCAAATGTGAAATCAGCTGGATTTAAAAATCTGCGGTGTGGTTTATGAGTGGTATCTTGCAAACAAAAACAGCGAACCTCACAGCTAATAGCAGTCTACATCCATAGCAAGGGGCGGGCAGCGACAGAGTCAGTCCGACCAAAGGAGGCTTTTTTCGGACACAGCAAGTAGAAACTTCTGGAAGTGGCCCCTCTTCCTCTTCACTCTCTGAGTCCTCTGCTGGCTGCTGCCTACAGCGCCCGTATAGCGGCCGAAACTGGTACTGCACCATTTTCGCCAAAAATGAAAAACGAAGAATCAGAGCGAAAAATGAGTCTAAAAATATGGGAAAAAATCCATAAATAATACTCTTCGGTGTTTAATACGCTGGACATTCAAATGAGCAAAAATACTGCGTATTATAGACCGGAGAATACGGTATATATATATATAGTGCAAAATGATTTATAGTTAAAACATGATGTCAGTGCAGCTTTAAGGAATGAGGTCTCTTCACAGGATGAATGGGACTCCGTCTTGTTTTAATGTATCAGAAAAATAAAAGTTTGATAGTAAACTTTGATGTGTCACTACACAGAAAAACTTTGGACTAAAGCCACTTGTTGTGTGCATGTGCCACTTCACACTTCCAAAGCATTTCACACCTCCGTAGGGGGTTCCCCTGAAAATCTCCACTCTGAGACCCGGATTCAGAAACCTTCGGTTTTTAGATAGAATGAGGCTGTTGTCTGTAAATGAACAGCCAAATGTTCTATTTTGTGTAAGCTTCGACCTTTAAAAGCTGTCGCTTATTGGGTTTACCTGTGCACCGCGCCAAAACACTGAAAACTTCTAGTCCACGCCCACTTGTTGTGGGCCCCACCCGGTCCGTTATAAAAGCCGCCTCTGGACCGGCGTTCGGCTCCCGTTTTTCTTCAGCCAAGCTAAGAACATGAGTACTTCAAAAATGATTTCAACTAAGAAGACCATCCAGATTTGCCCTGCATGCAAGATGGTCTACATCCTGTCAACAGACCCGCACGCCATCTGTGAAGGCTGTCTGGGAGCGGTCCACATTCGACAAGCCTTGGACTCGTGTTTCTCCTGCCCAGCCTGCAGTTTTTTATCGGCTGAGGAGAAATAGCGCTGGTTCGAACTCTTTCCTTCTGAGGAGGCAGATCCTCAACCAAGGGGGGACGTTTCTCTCGAGGATCTTTTGGACGAGCTGGTCACAAACACGTCCCCCTCCACAGAGGAACTAACAGCCGTTGCCCGCCCTCCCTTTTTGGAGGTTCAGAACCGGCTTCCCCTTTTTCGCTGAAGCAGCTAGCAGTCGTGCAATGATCTATGTGTTTGGAGGTGCAGAGTCGACACTGTCTCCCAACGGTGGAGCCAAAACCACTAGCTCACGTAGTCCAGCCTGCCTGTCCAGAGGTCTGGACCCGGTGTCGCCCTCACGCTCCAAAGCTGAGTCGACAAACAGCCGAGCGTCATCTCTAGGAGTCGTGGAGCCGACGTCGCCTTCAATGCCCCCCAAGCACCCAGGGGTCTCATACCACTCTGCTCCACATCCTCCCCGAAATCATCGGGAGGGCAGCGAGAGCATGCGGTCTAGAGGTCCCTGAAGGAACGACTCAGGTCACGTTGTCCCTGTTGGCGGGAAGGTTTGCCGCCCAGCACAGCGGACAACCGGACCTAATCTGGCCTTGTTTCCCGGCCGTGTCCGCCCTACTTCAAGGCACAGCCAACAACCCCCTGAAGCTGAGGGCTCCTGTCTCCTCGTACGTACCCATCACCAAGGTACAGGGGCTTACAGACCAGGTTTTCCCCACTATTCCTCCCCTAGAGCCCAGCCTGTCGGCGGTCTTTGGAGGGAGAGCGACGAAGCACGTCAGCAGACGAATCACTCCACCAGCCGTCAGCGACCAGCTCACCGCGAAGCTGACGGACAAAATCCACCAGTGTTCATCCCAAGTGGGCGCAGCAACAAACAACATTGCGCTGCTAGCCCTCAGCATTGCAAAGGAGACAAAGGAGGACAAGATCGGCATAGCAGCGGACACAATTGCAAACTTCGGTGCATTGCTCGGGTCGTGCTCCGCCCGCATCTCGTCCTGGGCAATGCTGCTACAGAGACAGATATGGCTAAAATTGTCCCCATCAATCCCAGAGAATGTTAAAAAAGAACTCCTTGAGGGCCCTGTGTCTCCAGATGGACCTTTCGGCCCCCATTTCCAGTCAATGTTTAATCAGCTACAGTCATCTTCAAAAGCCATAGAGCAGGTGTGTAAACATGTCGTCCTCCCTCGAGCAGACCCCCGTGCTGCCCGGACACCTGTTCGCTGGCGGGATCAAAGCAGATCGTACCGCCAGCAACAGAGACGTACAACAACCGTTGCAACTTTTATCGCACCCCCCGCCAGCCTTATCCAGAGGACTTACACCCCAGGTGTTCCAGAGACCCGGGACTTTTCGAGGCTGGGGCCGACAGCAGACCTCATGGCTGAACCAGACACGAGGAGAAGACAGTTTAGAAAATGACGGTTTGCTAGGGATGTGTTCAATAAAACGAGCAGTGTTTTTGATGAGGAAAATAAAAAAACTATCTCAGAAAGCTGAGTGTTTCATTCAGACATGTTGAATTCATCTCTCCCATTTTTTGTAAACACATCTCCTACAATGAATGAGAAAGTTGGCATGAAACAACTTTTCAAAGATGAGCAGAAAGAGAAACTGTTTTGTTATAATGTTACACAAACAGAAAGCTGTGCAGCTACATGTAGCAAACTCGGCATGAACCCTACACCCCCACCTCCCCCCGCATGTCAGGGGAAGCAAGTGCTGACATTTGTCAAAAGACACAGAGTGGTAAGATTCTTGACAATGGCACATCGTACAAATGACACGGAGGGTTTTCAGCTTCAACACACTTAGCTAAAGCTCATGAACCAGCTTTTAAAGCGAGAGCTTCACGCAAGGGTTTCTCGTCCCTCCCTCCTGTCAATCAGACTGAAGCAAGCACTGAAAGCATACCACCACAAAAGAGACGTTTGCTTTGTTTGCCTGTTAATGTCGGTTCCTATTCAAAACCGGGTACAGCTGATAAACTGCCCTTTTCACGTCAGCCTCCCATGGGTCAAGTCAGACACTGTCCCCTTGACGGCAGCAGAGGCCCATTTATTATCACTCATGAAACAAAACACCCACGCACTTCCACTCTCGATGTCCAGCGCTGCATGGCAACAATCGTATATTTTAAACAGGTAGCTATACCGTTTAATTCACAGAGGTTACACTCTGTAGTTTGCACACCAAAAAATTTCAACGGAGTGTTAGAGACAAAGTTAGCATCTCCAGAACAAGGTGTAACCCTCCAATCAGAATTGAAAGGCCTCTTAGAGAAAGACGTCATCTCCAGAATTCCTTCGGAAGAGGAGAAAGCCAGGTTTTACACCCAATACTTCCTGGTTCCCAAAAAATCAGGGGGGCTCTGACTGATCCTAGATCTGTCAGCCTTCAACGAATTAATCATGGAATGCCCCTTCCATATGCTCACGGTAAAACGTGCTATCGAATACGTGAGACAAGGGGAGTGGTTTGTGTTGATATATCTGAAGGATGCATATTTTCACATCCTGATAATAAACAAGCACAGGAAGTTTTGCCGCTTTTTATTTCAGGGGGTCTGTTATCAGTTCAACCGCCTCCCCTTTGGGTACTCCCTCGCTCCACGTACTTTTTCAAAGTGCATGGAAGCTGCACTTCATCCACTACGAACGAAAAGCGTGAGAATACTGTTTTATCTGGACGATCTCCTGATGTAATCCTGATCCAGAGAGGAGGCAGAGACACAAACAGCTGTCCTAGTGAAACCGCTGTCTCATTCCGTCCCAACAAATCACATTTCTGGGAGTGCATTTAAACTCAGTGAGCATGATAGCTGTTCTGTCAGAACAGTGAAAGGAATCTCGGACGTCACTGCTTCAGCTTGTTCAGCTCTACAGGACAAAGACAGCGTTAACAATAATGAAATTATTAGGAATGATGTTGCAGCACATGTGGTCGTACCGCTGGGGTTATTGTTTATGTGCCATTTACAAAGATGGTTCAATCGACTGAAAGTCAACCTTGTATGTCACAAACGGTGCCTGATCACAGTCCCATCGTTTGTAAGGGCGGACCTGATCCACTGGGGGAATCCCTTGAACTTGTTAGAGGGAGTTCCCCTGGGCAAAGTGACATCATTCACGTCAGTGTTCACGGACACGTCCCTTTCCGGCTGGGAAGGGACTTGTCTGTCACAAACAGTAGGAGGGGAGTGGCCGGCCGGCACGTTTCTTCACATAAACGTACTGGAACTCCTCATAGTACAGAAAGTCCTCAAACACTTTGCCCCACTGGTCCAGGACCATCACATAATGATCCACATGGACAACAGAACCAGAGCAGCATACATAAATCACCAAGGGGGCGTGCGCTCAGCCCAGCTGTTGAACACAGCCAGGAATCTGCTCTGTTGGGCATGCACGCACTTAAAATCGATCAAAGCTGTTTACTAAACAGAGGAGTGAATATTATGTCGGGAGGAGGTCCACTGGACAGGGATTGGACTCTCCACCCAGACCTAATCTCACAAATCTGGAGCAGATTCGGGAGAGCGGAAGTGGACCTGATGGCCACTCGAGAGAACTCTGTGTCCTCTGTTCTTCTCTTTAAACTCACAGGACGCTCCCCCATTAGGGATGAACGTGTCTGTGCACAAACCTTGGCCCAAAACGCTAATTTATGCCTACCTCCCAGTCCCTCTGTTATCAGCTCTGCTGGAAAGGGTGAGAGAGGAGAAATTGTCGATGATTCTGATCGCCCCGGAAGTAACAAATGCGCCGTGGTTACCGGTTCTGCAACAGTTGACGAGTCGATCATGAAAGCTGCCATGGAGAGACAATGCTCTCCTGCAGGCAGGGGGAGCAATCAGGAGCTTTCCTGTAATAAGTCAACACCTGTGGGTCTGATCGCTGATCGAGAACGCTTAGAAAAATGCGTTTTTTTCTAAAGATATAAGATGCACCATCCAGGGAGCATGCGCAAAATTCACTACAGCTGTTTACGCATCTAAATGGACTGCTTTTCAGCGATGGTGCCTAGAAAAAGAGGTGGATCCAATTACTTGTTCCCCTGGGCTGCATTCTATCTGACCTGCAGCTGTTGTTGGACAAAAATTTAGCTTTCAGCACAATTAAAACTTATGCTGCAGTGATCTCCTCTTGTCATGAAGGTTTTGATGATAGAACAGTTTTCAATCACCCTTTTTTAACAAAACGGTTTCTGAAAGGCGTGCGCCGACTTAGACCAGTGGCACGCTCTCTGACACCCCAATGGGACCTAGCATGCATCCTCAGTGCAATGACTAAAGATCCATTGGAGCCTTTGAGTCAGATACCTTTGAGGTTTTTGCCATTTAATACAACCTTGTTGTTAGCTCTGACATCAGCTAAAAGAGTGAGTGACCTGTCAGTTCTGTCGGCCGCTCCTTCTTGTCTCAAAATTCAAGGAGATGGAAGTTCAGCTGAACTTTGGCCAAATCTTGCTTTTATACCTAAAAGCTCAAGTTCATTCAGGTCCATAGTCATTACGTTGGACGGGTTCTGCCCTCCTCCCCACAAAAATGCAGAGGAGGAACATTTGCACCTGCTCTGCCCAGTTCGGGCGCTCAGGTGCTATGTGGCACGTACATCTGCGGTCCGTAAATCTGATCAGTTATTTGTGCATTTCAGGGAACAATCACAGGGTCAGCCTTTATCTTTCCAACGTTTGTCACACTGGTTATGTGAAGCTATTTCACATGCCTATAGTTCTTCTGGTCTTACACCACCTGAAAGACATAGGGCTCACTCCACCAGGGGGATTTCAACCTTCACAGCTCTGCACAGAGGAGTCTCTGTGCAAGACATCTGCTCTGCGGCTTTGTGGTCGTCACCGACTCCTTTCATCCGTTTTTATTAACGAGATGTCTTTAGCTCTTCACTGACGCATTCAGTCCTCAGAGTTATGGCAGAGTGATTGTTATTTTTCAGTTAAATAACTGTAAAATAGAAAATATAATAAAGTCAGTTAAGGAAGGAAAAACATCAATAAACAATTATTGACAAAACAACACAGCCTTGTTTCTGTCTTTATTTGATGGACATTGTTTTGGTATAAATATTCCTTCAAACAGGGAAAATCCTTTCTCCATCATTGTAAATGTCTTCTTTGCCTGATATGAATAAACATTCATTCAGCTAAGATCAGGCACAGAGGTTTGCACCCCTGTAACTCAGTACACACCAGCTGCATGGTGCAATGGTGCGTAATTACGCTTGAATGAGGTTTAGGTGGATGTCAGAGTGCTGTTATGGTCCTCGGTCAGACCCTGTGAGGCATGGACCATATCCTGCTCTGCCCTTTAAACCCAATAAGTGACAGCTTTTAAAGGGCGAAGCTTACACGAAATAGAATGTTGGTTACATATTGTAACCCCAGATTCTATGAGTGTAAGCGTAGCCCTTTAAAACTGGGCCTCACAGGCTCTAAATTGGTTGAAGAAAAGAATATGCCTTTTGAACGTCGGTCCAGAGGCGGCTTTTATAACGGACCGGGTGGGGTCCACAACAGGTGGGTGTGGACTAGAAGTTTTCAGTGTTTTGTGCATAGGTAAACCCAATAAGCGACAGCTTTTAAAGGGCTACATTTGCACTCATAGAATCTGCGGTTACAATACATAACCAACGTTTCACGTCATGTAAACCGGGCCTCAGACTTGTTGCCCTGAATGTCAATTAAGCGACAAATTTTATAGATGGATGATAGACTGACATCTATTTTTTAATGCCATGCCATCTACCCATAAAACCTTTGCAACCTACCGGTAGATTGGGATTGACATATTGGGCACCCCTAGCCTAAAACCTTTCATCAGGCTGCAGCACCATGTCTGAGATTTATCCAAGTTTATTCACCAACTTGGATTAAATAAATGTGGTCATGGTGGCCCATACATTTTAGAAAATAAGTATTGAAACATTTTTGTTTAAGGACATTTATTGTCTAATACAAAATATGAAGATAAAACATACAATATAATTACAAAACTGAAAATACAAAACAACAAACAAAAAACACATGGGATGGGTGCCGGATCAACAAGCATTAATAAGGAAATCAATGAGTGGGGTCCACATGCCAGTCAGAGCTCTCATTGAATAACTTTATCAGAGAGACTTTCTTCTGATTAACAACCTCTGAACACACAGATATGTCTCATGACAAACACCTCTTTATCAATCTAAGGACAATTTTTTTTATCATCCTACAGTTTAAGGTACATAAAAATACTGTACATAGGAAACAATACAAGTTATCACAAAACATTAAACATGTAAGTCAATACAGTGTATATTACTTCTGACTTTTCAAGTGTGTTATAATAAAAATGAATAATAATTCCATGTTCTGGTTTTCTCTGGGTGCTCTGCACGGAAATGCTGAAGTGTCCATGTGACCTCATCTATGTTGGTATGTATTGTGTTGCTGAATATTTCAGCTAAAACAAGTGACCCATTTTGTCACTTAACTGATATTATTTCTTTTTAACTTAGTGCAGCAAAAGGGAAACAGGAAGTGACATCAAAGGAGAACTCACTGATCTTCGTTTGCTGAAACAATATTATTTGAACTCTGACTCTTCTTTGTCTCTGATAGTAACTCATAGTAATCTAAAGAAACATCAGATTCTTCTCTGCTTTATGTTGTTAACCACTGTAGCGATGCTCTGTTTGCATGCAGCCATTACCCCATGACATCACTTCCTGTTACTGCACATAAGAAAACCTCAACAAGCGTTCATCTCAATGGCGTGAAATTTCTTATGCAATAAATAATTAATGTTATCTTTCACAAAAAGCATTTATAAATATTATAAGAGTTGTATGTCACAGGCACTTTAAGATGATTCTAACAAGGTTGAATCAGGTCCTCTGCACGGAAACTGTACTCAGACGGAAGAAGTCGTTTGGATAAAATATGAAATGTTTCAACAAAGAAGAATCTGTCCAGAAGACCTGACGTAACCTTTTCAGATTTATCTACCTGGATTATTGAGCATACATCAGGACACTGACTCTTTTCTTGTGGCAGCTGTGGCTGAGTGGTTAGAGTGGTCATCTTTCAAAAAGAGGTTTAACTCTATCAGAGTGCAGTCACATGTTGAAGTATCCCTGGGATAACCACTGAACCCTTCATTGTGTGTCCCATCGATGTATAAATGTGATGTAACGCAGTGGTTCCCAACCATAGTCCTTGAGGAATGCCATCCTGCATGTTTTAGTTGTTTCCAACACACCTGATTAAGTGATTTTATTACTTCTTCAAGTTCTGTCAAAACCTGTTAAGCCCCCATTCATTAAAATATGGTGTGTCAAAGCAGTGGAACTACTGAAACATGCAGGATGGGTCAGATAGGCTTTGTAGAGATACTGTACTGTATATTCAAGTGTTGTATGAATGTGTGTTTGAATGGGGGAATGATCACAGATTGTGTTGTGAAATGCTTTAATGAGCTTGGTTGGTTTAAAAGGTGCTTTATAAATACAGTTCATTTAAAATTCAAGTGTTTCCCAGATGAGTTACTTGTGTGTATTTAAAAGTGTTGACTATGCCCCTTTCATAAGTCAAATCGGCGCAATTGCCGCACAGACCAGTCCGGCTTTAATCCTGGTCATTCATAAGACCACAGTTGAAGGCGGGCAGGTCCCGCTCACATAAATTTTCATAAGTGAACCCGCAGTGCGGATCCAAAAGAGGCATGGAGCACAACACAGCTGAGCTGGACTGGACCGCAACGTATTTATTGTGGGACAGACGTCAGACGTTTACAAGTTGTCGTTTCGTGTCATTTTTAATATTTCCTCACATCTACAGCTGCACTTATCAGCGCGCGCGCACACACAATGCTCCTCAGCTGTTCAGAGAGAGAGAGAGAGAAAAAAGAGCCAAACTAACTTTTACAAGTTGCTGTTTCGTGTCATTTTTAATATTCCCTTGTTAATAAATCTGCTTGTTGATTAATCCTGTGGTCGCTCACTGTTGTCATCATCATATTCTGAGCGTGGATCCGCGGGTTGCATTCACAAGTGGGTCTGCCCGGCTCGGGTCCGGCCCTGACACTACCTCTGCTGGCGGATCAGGGGCGCATCAGAGGCGAGTAAAATTAACTCGCCTATCCGCCTTTGTGTTTTTTTCTGAATGCTCGTTGGAGGACCGAACACGCATCAGGCCCGGACTGAGCTGTCTTATGAAAGGGGCTTATGTATTCAGTTTGTTTGTCTGAAGAAAGACCCAAAGTGTCACCAATAAAGTTGCTCAAGGGAGCTTTGCTCGCTGTATGGATCGATTTATTGTTTTTTCTTAACGGAAAATGTACAGAATTAACATTTACCAAGCAAACAAAAAATATATATGCAATATAAATAAATAGCTCAATTATTTGGGTAATTCAAAACTTTTTGACAGTGCTTTATTGGTGATAAGTTAAGTGACAAGTGACATGTTTTGTTTTAGCAGTAAGGTAGAAAAGACATTTGGACATTTAGAAGTACAAGTGAATATTTTAACAAATAATGAGAATATATCTTTAACTCTCAGACATTTTAGAGTACATTAGAGACTCAAATTCATTCCAAATTAGGTTTTCACCAATGAAATGTATATTTTTTGACATTAAACACAGAAATGAATGTCAGTTGTTCTAATAAACTGAGCAGAAAGTACAACCAATTTTAATACGAGACCAGTGGAGCATACCATCATGTTTTTGTTCCAGAAATATAACCAAAAAAAGTTTAAACATCAGAAATATTTCTATATAAAATCCTACTCTTTTTCATTACCGCCTTTTTAAAACTTGAGCAATAAGAGCTGGAGTTCTGGTTGTTTTCACGGTGCCGGGTGGGTCTCAGTTCTCCGTCATCAGACCTGTGTGAGAGGAGAACAAGAGGATGAGTGGATTATGTAGGGAAGCAGGTCAAGGATCTGACGTCTCTGCAAGTCTGGAGAGTAAAATGGGAAGGCTGATCCAATCAGGATTAAGTTGTTGTTTAACAGGACTCTGTGGATATCTAAGGAATATGTTTCACCACTTCACAGCGTTCATGTTTAAGTTCTACAGGGACATATTCTGCATACTTCAAACTCACTGCAAACAACAGCGTGAGTGAAAGTTTAACTTATTCATGTTTGTGCTGCAATAAGCACCACAATAGGCTCATGAGCAATGGAACAAAAACTGCTAGAAGGGATTACAACAAGTTAAATCGTGTCATCTGGACAGTTTATTTTTGGGAGAAACATTTTGTCTTTCATCCTGTTACTGCACATAGGAAACACTTCATCAGTCTGAGGCCTGCCACCAAGAACTGTCTTATAAATAGCACCTTATTGATGTGTTTTAAGCCAGCCTGCTGTGTAATTCCCAGAAACTTGCTTTGCACATGCAAAAAGGGGAGAGTGCATAAGAATCAAACCTAATTCATCAGAAAATAAACTTTTTTCTGAACCATTTTGGCCAGGTTGTTCTCAGGGTGTTTCTGTGAATAGCAAGTTAGCCATCAGGTCAAAAACAGTTGATGATTCATTTCATCCTGCATGATGATTGATTGTTTTGGATGGATGGTCCCCTTTGTGCATGTGTAAAGACAGTTTCTGGGAATTACACAGCAAACTGGCTTGAAACGCATCAGTGAGGTGCTATTTATAAGAGATCTTGGTGGCAGGTTCTGATGAAGTCTTTTGGATGAAAGAACAAAACGTTTCTTCCAAAGAGAAACTGTCCAGATGACATGAATTAACTTTTTTTGTGATTTATTTACTAGAATGATTGAGCTTACAAACCTTTTTTTTTTTTAAACTTATTCATGTTTGTGCTGCAATAAACGCCACAATAGACTCATGAGCAATGGGACAAAAACTGCTATTTGGGATAGTTATTAAATCACAATTTGTGTTTGCGATGAATGTGCTTCCTTCATAATTTCATTCAATCGAGAGTGCAAATTTATTAATACAGTAGCCCCTCGCTTCTTCGCAGTTCGACATTTGCAAACTCGTTCTTTCGTGGTTTTTCAACAATTGTCAGGTGGTTGGGAAGGCCAGTCAAAAGAACTACACTACCCAGAAGCCAACAGTGCTTCTTTCCTGCCGAAATGCAGGGAAAGTTTTGCAACGTAAAGTCAGAAGTTACGATCTATCTATTGAGCTCACAGAACTGGCAGGGAAGTCTCAACTAATCCAGAAACTTCCCGAAGCTCAATTATTCACACGCACATCAACCTCGACGGGCGATGGACTTCATCGCTGCAGGGTAGGTCTGCAAAACCGGAACTGCTGCTGGTCTGCAGAGCTGGTGAATAAAATTTTGTAGTACTGTACAGTACATATACGTATGAACATTACAGGAGTTAGGGAAGGGTTTTTAAAGTCTTAAAATATATAAAAATACTAAAATAAAATATAACATTCCTACTTTGTGGTTTTTCACCTATCGCGGGGGTGCGTGGGGTGGAACGTAACCCCCACAATAATCAAAGGACTACTAATATCATATCTTATTGTCATTTTTATTATTATTATTATTATTATTATTATTATTATTATTATTATTATTATTATTATTAAACATTGATAAAGAGTTGTTGACTCCATAAGGAAAAAAGTCTTGGTTTCAAAACTGCAAACAAGCAATACACAGATGTCCCCCGTCGCTAAGGCATTTTAGTAATGAATGTTTGTAGATTTCAAGACACACACCCCCCCCCTCCCCCCAAAAAAGTTTCTGGACTGGAAATGAACAGGGAATGCAAGTAATCCTAATGTGTTTGGTACAAGATATTCAAGTGGGTAGGCCTTACACTGTACTGTATATCCACCTTATTCCTGGGGGCTCTACTGTATAAATGATTATGGTACAACTTCCTGTCAGACACAGGAAGTAGCAGTAAGCATTGGTTAACCGGTAGAGGAGCACATACTGTACATGCAGTTTAGCAGATAAAACAATGTTTGTGTTTTGTTTACATTTATTTAACAACCGTAAAGTTTACTAAAATAGCCGTGCTGAGTTCAGGTACCTGTTGTGTTCATGGTTGCATGAACAACCAGACCAAACTAAATCAGTGGCTACAACAACAGAGTTTTGAACACAGACACAAAACAAAGAGTGTTCCTGTGAAAAGTGGTATAGTTTCCATCTCCTACCTACAGATGAGGAGTTAAGAAGAATGTGTCTGAAAAATGTGAACTTGAAGAGACCACCCAGAATGTGTACTTGTTTCACTTTGTTGACAAACGGCTGATGGAGGAAAACCGCATCCTACTTTGTGTCTGGATTACAATAAACCACTGGAGAAGAGACGGTGGATCCTCAGAAAACAGTGAGACAAGAATATCAGGGATGATTTCAAGTGTATGGAGGTCATTATAGTATTTGTTTGTCTTCATTGTGATTTTCTGTGTAATGAACCCAAGCTCAGGGATGGAGGACTTTTATGCCTCATCCTCACCAAACGCATCAAAATGCTCCCAATGCTCTGTGTTTGCTGCTTGTCAACAGATGTCTGTCCCCACCGAACATGTCTGCAGACGCGCAGTGGGAGGAGCGTGTGGCTCCCTTCCCGGTCAGATCCGTGTTGTTTTTATGTACACTGGGCAGATAAAATCAGCTGTACGTGAGCCTCATTACTATTTGAGTGGGTTTTCTACGAGCCGAACTGCAGCTCCAAAAGTCTTTGTTGAGATTAAAACGTTTTTTTTTTTATGTTTGGGGTGATGTACGCTCGAGTGGACAGCAGCAACTTTAAAAATGCCAGGTTTTCCTACCGGAGGCTGTTTTCGTCCACAGAAAGTCCGTCGTCGTTGCGTCATCACAATAGCAGAGTCTCTCCCGATTGGTTGCTGCGACGTTGCGAGCAGCAGAAGCGAAAATATTCTTGCTTCCTGCTGCTCGGCTGCTTGGCTGCGCGCGTGCGTGAAAAGGGACTGCCGGGCGCTGTTGCGCTGCTTGAAATGCTGAAGACGCGCCGTGTCACGCCCCGCTGCTCCAAGATGCGCGGCCACATAGACTTTCAATGTAAAGTGGCTGCTTCGGCTGCGCGAAAAGCGTTTGGTGAGGATTCAGCATAAGGCTTTGTCTGTGTCTGGTTAAGGTCAATAAGATTGTGTCCCACCTCTTTTAACAAAACACCACTGACCTTATTATACTGTGTAGATACTGACACCTCAGAGCTTTTCAGGTTCTTCATCACTTCACAGTCAGAAGAACCGAGTCAGTGAAGTAGCTAAATATGCTAGTAGATGTAGCTAAATATGCTAGTAGATGTAGCTAAATATGCTAGTAGATGTAGCTAAATATGCTAGTAGATGTAGCTAAATATGCTAGTAGATGTAGCTAAATATGCTAGTAGATGTAGCTAAATATGCTAGTAGATGTAGCTAAATATGCTAGTAGATGCAGTGTACAACATACACCGGTTCTCATTTGTGCCAGAAGTCACGCTCATAATTCCCACAAGGCACCATGGGGCCTAGGAATAAAGTGGATAAGAAAAGTATTTTTCCTTTTCTTTTTTTTCTTTTCTTCTTTTTTTTTTTTTTGCTCATCCAGCGTGGAGTAAACAGATCGTGATGAGTGGAGGGAGCAGAGTTTTATCCACAGCAGAGGCAGAACCAGGTGGTGACCAATGATGGCCTTGGCTAACAGATTAATCTTCAGCCACCCCAGTCATTTGATGAAACTAGAAACCAGTTTCCTCAAGTGATTGGGGTGGTCGGCAACACAATTTTCAATAAGGAACTTTCTTATGCCTAGATACAGCCACAAATCAACATTTTGCTTATGCTTATTATAGCACAAGTTATCCATAAGATGGAGAGACATTCATGGTGGCAGCCATTTTGGATTGAGACATGGCAACCCAATGTTTGGAAGGAAGCTTTTTTTACACCTTGATGTAGCCACACACCAAAATGGATGTTGGTATTTCCCTAATTTTTCAATTTCTCATGCGCACACCAGTCATGGACCAGTGGAGGAATCCCCCTCTTCACTCAGCGACAGGAGACAATCAAAGGCCTTGTTGGATAAAATAAATATCCTTTCGTCATCTCTTTACTCAAATCAGCCACCGTGAGGACACAAGAAGATTTTTAATCCGGCCTTTACTTGCGAGGGAAGATGTAACGAGGAAGTTTTTACAGTTGTACAAAAGTTACATGCTTTTAGCCTCGTCAGTGAGAATCTGTGCTGGACAGAGAGGCAGGGGAAGCTTTAATACACGTTATCAGACAGAGGCGAGGTCAAGACGACCCCGGCCTTCCAGCTTACAGACGAGGAGGAAGCCTTGGAGTTATGAGAGCTCCTCCGTGCACCTGCAGGCAAAACTCACACGCGTTAATTTAACATCAGTTACTGATAAACATCCATAACCTTTACCTAAATTCCCTTCATAGGCCTAGCAATCCTTAAAAGAAATATATTGCACGCTGCCTTTCATGTCAGTGTTTAAACTAAGATTGTTGTTTAATGACAAATGTTTCATGTGAGTTTGATCACTTTGGCAACCCCTGAAAAAAGGAGCAGTCAAAAGAAAGTTTATTGTTTGGTCAAATTCTGTAAATAAAATTATAAGCAATCATGTGACAGTTTGAGATCCGACAAGATGCGTTCATGCTCAGAGTATGTGTTGAGGCTGACTCTCTGATATTACCACCTCCAAATTAGCTCAATATCTGGAAATGAAATATAATAATTTGTTATGGTTTGTAGAGCAGTTGGGTCCAAGAATGCAGACCAACTCGAGTTTGAGAAACTGAAGATATATTAATATATCATTAATATCATATATATCAAAATATCTGGCATGGCAGTGAATATAAACTAAATCACAAACTCAATAGAGATGCAGAGGAAAACTAAACCGGGCCTGAAGCACGATGCTAGACTGAAGGTAAGTGTCACATGATAAAATAAATGGACTGGAGCTGATGAAGACAGCAAATAATCACAATAATAAATTAAAAAATATGCAATAAAATATTAGTTAGATATTTTGCCCTCAATACAGACAAACACACATAGAGACAGGGCCCTTCATCAGTGTGCAATAATAATATTAGTAATAAAATTAATCTAAACAAAGTGGACTCTAGAATCAGTGGTTCCCAACCATGGTCCTTGAGGAATGCCATTCTGCATGTTTTAGATGTTTCCCTGCTCCAACACACATGTCAGTGATTTTATTACTTCCTGAAGTTCTGCCAAATTAAGCACCCATTCATTCAAATCAGACGTGTCAAAGCAGGGAAACAACTAAAACATGTAGGATAGTGTTCCTCAAGGACCAAGGTTGGGAACCACTGAGATGACTCTGAGATAGGTCAATATGATCTGAGTTGCACATGTTCCTGAACTCATTGTGCCGAAACATTTGTTTTCTTATATAATAAATACGGTTTGTGTTACGTTCTCTGTAATCCTGAGGGACTGATGCCGGCTACCCACCTAATGCGTTTCGAGCAGCAGAAGCAGCCGGTTCACATGCAAAGTCTATGTGGAGGAGCGGCGAGGAGCGGTGAAGCGTGACGCGGCGCGTTTTGAGCAGTTCAAGCAGCGCGGCAGTTCTTTTCCGCGCACGCAGAGCGTCCAGAGCACCCGCAGCCAAAGTTCAAATAATTGAACTTTGGCTGCTCGCCGCGTCGCAGCAACCAATCAGGAGAGACTCTGCTATGTGATGACGCAACGACGACGGGACTTTTTTTGGACTTTTTAAACTTAGCCCAACAAGCCTCCATGAAGAAACCAGCCTCCGGTAAGAAACTTGGCATTTTTGCAGTAGCTGCTGTCTGCTCGAGCGTACAATCACCCCAAACATAAAAAAAAAAAACATTTTAATCTCATCAAAGACTTTCGGAGCTGCAGTTCGGCTCGTAGAAAACCCACTCAAGTAGTAACAGGGCTCACGAACACCTGATTTTATCTGCCCGGTGTACAAGAAACAAAACAAACCTGACCGGAAAAGGACCAAGACGCTCCTCCCACTGCGCGTCTTCAGACGCGTTCGATGTGAACAGACGTCTGTTGACAAGCAGCCAACATCGTGCGTTGAGAGCGTTTTTGATGCTCAAGACGCGTTCGGTGGGTACCCGGTATAATGAATGTTGTTCAGAAGGTTTATGAGGTTACGGTGTGAATAAATATTACCTGTCGCAGCACTCATACAGTAGAAACAGCTTTCCCTGTCATAATTTAACAAGAGTGCCGCAAATGGCCCAATATGTACGCCCAGCAACGAACCATCAAACAGCCGTTCAGTATTCTGTAGCACTGGCAAGCAGAGAGATTGTATAATATTTGACCTTCATTTTTTACCTTGACCTTGATTGTAGGAAGGTGCTATACAAATAAAGTTTATTATTATTATTATTATTATTATTATTAAGTCAAATTCACAAATTAAGATAATTAAGATCTAGGGTGATAAAATACGAACATAACACTCCATCTAGGGATGATGCATGTGTGTGTGCAGTTTTGTTAAATTCCCTTTAGCAGATCAGAAGTCAAGAGAACATTTATGGACAGACAGGGACTACACCATAATCCATCTGCCTTTGATGGGTGTATAAAAAATATATATTTTAAGGTACAAAGTGTTGTAGCATGGTGGCGCAGTTAGTAGGGCTGCCATCTCTCAGCGAGCAGGTCACCCCGGTTAAATTCCTAGCCGGGGGCCTTTCTGGATGGAGTTTGCATGTTCTCTCTGTGCTGCGTGAGTTTTCTCCGGGTACTCCGGTTTCCTCCCACAGACCAAAAACATGCATGTTAGACTGATTGATAACTAAATTGTCCCTCGGTGTGAGTGAGATAGTGAATGGTTGTTTGTCTGGTTTGTCTCTAGTGTCCCTGTGATGGACTTGTGACCCGTCCAGGGTGTACCCTGCCCCTCGCACAGTGATAGCTGGACATGGGCACCGGCGACCTCCGTGACCCAAAATGGAAGAAGCAGGTAAAGATAATGGATGGATGGATGGATGGATGGATGGATTATTGAACATACATCAGGATATTCATACACATACCTTTATTGTGTGCAGGCTCTCTCCCTCTGGCCTGCCTGGAACCCAAACTTGCTTCAGGCTGTGTGTGGGACTTCCCATCGAACCTCTGTTCAGACTGGGTGCGACGATCTGAGCCATTCGCTTGTCTTGTAAACAACCTGCCTCGGGAAACCTCTCCCTGCTGTCTGGGAGGAACAGGACATCCAAAAAAGAGGCAGGTTTGATCATTTGGTTGCTCATATCGACAGAAGACTGAGCGAGCATCTTGAAAAGACACAGATGGGACAATCTCTTCAGGGGTATTATCAGCCGCACTTATTATTGTTCGTGGAGAACTGGGGCGAGATGAAGGTCTAGAGGTGGACTGGGGCTTAAATGCAGGGGGACTTGGAAATACGTGGCGTACAGAAGGGCATGATGGTGGTAAGCGGACTCTGGAGACAGGTGGTACTGTCACTGGCAGACTGGAAGGAGACTGGTCAGACTCACAGGATTCTTTGGTTTCAAACCTTTGGCCCATTCTGGATTGGTTGAACTGAACATAACTTGTCTTGTCAGGACATTCTGCTGCATTGCACAGGTGAATAATCTTCCTTGCCTGCTGGTAAAGACTGTTTGCTTTTTCAGTTTCTTGATCCACATCTGCTTCCAGTTGTAGCTTTTCGTGCTGCACCCTGGTAACAGCCTCTGGCCCAACAGATGTCGTAGATCTGCTAGATCGGGATCCTGGCCTCATGGTGGCTCTGTTTGGTAGAATCTCTACATTCTGGATGGTTATCTTCCGGCGCTGGTGAATTCCATTTCTTTGGTTTATGACTGGGAGGCTCTGAACTGAATCCTCCTGCAGCTCCTCCTCACTCTGTAGTTGGCCATTGTTACTTTGGAAGGAATTGTCATTCAGAACCTCTAAGGGTGGGGGTGGCAGGTTATCTACATCGAGGTCCCCTCTGCCATCAGACGAGCTGTTAGTGTTCTTTTTGCTGTTGAACTCGCCCTTATTACCATTTCCTGCATTAGAAATGAGAAGAACACGGTTTTTATTGGGCCTTTTTATGTGAGGAGGAACATTATAAAAGCTTCGTTCTGGACTCCCATCTGCCCCTTGGCTGAACGTGTTGATGAGCCTTCTGACCGAGCGGCGTTTTGGTGGTTGACTGGCTAACGCTGGTAATGAAGGTAACAATGGCTGATTTGATTCCACCTGGGTTCTGCTTGACCCATTGAAATACCGCCGTCTGAGTCGAGCTCTGTGCAAAGTATGACCATGTCTCTTTAACTCGTGTGTTCCTTGTGTTTCAGACAGAGTTTTATTGTTCGGATCTGGTTCTTTCTGGCTCTTCTGTAGCTCGGTCATCAGATTCAAACTGCAGGTGGATGAAGAGCCTTCAGACCAGGCTGAAGTCAGAGGACGTTTAAAGGTCGGCTGCTGTTCCTGAAGGCAGTGAGCTTGCATGTATTGAAGAGCTTGACTGGGATCGGGTGGAGAAGAACTTGACCTCTTTCTTTCGGGCCTACAGTAATCTTCATCTTCATATTCTTCTTCACCATCCTGCTCTTCATCTTCATCCTCTTCTTCATCATCTTCATTATGGCCCATTGAGTTGGCTAAATTATTTGAATAATTGCCAAATACATCCTGGATGGTGGCTTCAGAGCCACAGCTTCCAGAACCTGCGCTCCTGCTGCGGCGGCGGCGCTGCTTTTCAGACTCTGTCAAACTCTCGCTCTCTCCCCCAAACCCGCTGTCCTCGCTGTGCAGTGTGGAATCAACTGAACTGGACTTCCTGACGGCCGCTCCCTCTACCTTAGCGAGTATTTCCGCGAGGCGACGCTCTGCAGCCTGCTTTGCCTGCAGCTTCTGAGCCAACAGTTTAGAAAGGGAGGAAAAATACTCCACTGCCTCCACAAGTGTCGTGTCCCCCAGGGTCTGGACCGAACCTCCAACTTGCCTCATTTTTTCTGCTGAATGTTGGAGCAGTTGCTGTAAAAGATCTGGAGCTAGGTCCGATTGATTTGCTGTGTTGATGCTGGGTTTAGTTGACCTTACAGCTTGGCCTAACATCCCAGAAGGCAGGGCCATGTAGTCTCCGTGTTCCATCAGCATCTGCTCCCCGTCCTCAGCCATCTCCTCCAGTGCCTGGTTGATCTCTTCAAATCGCAGCACCACAGCCGACATCATGGGCTGCAGGGACATCTGTGTCTGAGCAGCCTGGTCCAGCAGGCCAAGAAGGGTTTCATATCTGGAAATATTTGGGTTCAAGAAGATGTAGGCAGCCTGGTGAGCCCTCACCATGTGTGGTGGGAAGTCCATCTTACACTGAGCAACAGAAGACTTTCTCTGCTTCTCACTGGATCGTTTATTGCCTTTACTTTTCTTTCGACTCTCGGTCTTCTTCATTTCATCCGTCTGACTAGCATCACAGATGGTTTCCTGGGGCGTTGGATCCACTTCAATTTCTGTGAGGTTTTCTGGATTTTTGGCAGATGTTGCGTTTGAGTCCAGTTGAATTCTCATAGTTTCGGTTGAATCGTGTTTTTCAGAGAGTAGCAGCAGTTCCTCTTCTTCCTCTTTAGCTGTCGAGCCAATATTTTCCTCGTCTGGAGGTCTACAGTCCACATCTTGTGGTGCTTCGGCCGGTTGAGCCTTCTCAGTTTCAATGCCATGTTGTTTGAATAACTTTCCTTTTGACGGAGAGCTGCCCATGATTTAATTCAAAGCAAAAAGATCTACAAGAACATGTTTTTAAGTATTTTAAATCCTCCAGTACTGGATCTAGTTTGCCATCCAACACCTGAATATTACCTTTGATAAGAGTCCTCAAATGTCTGCTTTTCTCCACAAATATGTCCTCCTGCGCTACAGAGATGTGCAGAACCTGGAGAGTGAAAGGACCACGGTGTTGGTGGAGGAGGACAGACGATACGACAGACTGTAATGGAGGGAGGGGGCAGGATTGCTGCACAGATGGTCACAATAAGTGCATTAACGTGCACACTACACACACTTACAAAAGCACACCTGCAGCTGAACCTTAAGACTTTAATCTCCTCAAGGTAATCAGGGCAAGGTTTGTCAGGTGGTGCTTTTAGACTCATCCACTTACCTGCTGGTAAGGTTTACTCTGTAAACTTTACAGGGTGACGATTATTTGTACAATTCAATTAGATTCACTTCGGTTTATTTACGTGTATATTGCACCAAGTCACAACAGAAGTCGTCTCAGAGCACTGAACAGAAACATTCATATACATAATAAATAAGTTAATAATGTTATTTATCTGAGGAGCGGACTGCTTTGAGTTTACTTCATCACATACTCTCATCCTAAGCAAGCATGAAGGCAACTGTGGAAAGAAAAAAAACCTCCCTTTTAACAAGAAACCTCCATCAGAACCATGCTCAGGACGAGCGGCCATCTGCTTCGACTGGCTGGGTTCGAGAGGACAGGAAGGAGAAACAGACAAACACAGAAAGACAGGTACCGTATTTTTCGGAGTATAGGTCGCACCTTTTTATCATTTTTTCAAGCCCTGCGACCTATACTCAGGTGCGACCTATATATATGGCTTTTTATCACTTTCGGCTAAACAAATTTTTAAATGCAGCTCATTTCACAATTATGTTCATTTATTAAGGAAAAGTTCAGCTCAGACACATATTTGCTATAATTTTTATCAAACAAATAATTGTTTTTAAGTGTTAGTCTTCTTAAAAGCCTTGCTGTGCGCTCCTGTGGCAGACATTTGCAGCAGAGCTAAACGTAGGTGCGACCTATCTAGGGATTTTTCCAATCTATACATAGTTCCCAGACACGTGACTAGAATTCTAGAATTCTGGAATTTCCGCCATTTTAGTAGGATAAACCGACGCGAGCAACCAGAGCTACTCTTGACCAAGGCGCAGTGGTTGGAGTTGAGTTGGAGGACTGTCAGACGAAGCGGTACTGCCCCCTGGTGGAGAAGAGCAACAAGTTGTGAGTTGGAGGAATAAATCATGTCAGACGAAGCGGTATTGCCCCCTGGTGGAGAAGGGCAAAAAGTTGTCACGAAGAAGTTACTCTGAGTGTCCACAACGGAGCAGATTTGCAGCTTTAAATTCATGGATGGATGCTTAAGATCCAGTAACAGAGTTGTGAAGGACGTCCAGAGCTCGTCCTTGCTGTCTTCATGTTAATAACAGTTCTGGTGAATGGCAGAGTAAGTGATTACACGTAGATGTCCCTCGTAGCTACAGCAGCTAAGCTAAGCTAGCTCTTTGCTAAAGTAAGATCGGTGTTGTTTACTGCGTGCTAAGCTACGTAGCTTGAGCTACAGTAAATATAACCGATTTTTAACACAACAAAGAATAGCTTAGCTAATGTAACTTGTGCCACAGTAAATATCAGCCATGTGTACTTTAGTAAAAGCTACATCGGCTATGCTAATCTGTGCTACTTTAAAGATCGTTGCTTCAGCTTAACTGATGAGCTAGTAAAGATGGCTGATATTTCTCACATTACTACATTATTTATTTAGCCTATGACTGCCTTTCATACTTAAATTAGTGTTAACAAAATAAATTATTTATAATTATTTCTCAGTCATAGTATTAACGTTTCTCAGTAAATGTCAGATATTTATTTTCCACTGTGATTTGCCTTTAATAAAGTTAGTGGTGAAAAGTTACAATTTGGTAACTCCTTTTACCGTAATCCATTAGTTAAATATTGCTTTAAACCCTGAAAGCATTTTGTTTTCTCTTTCTGTGTAAGGTACCGAGTCCCAGGAGATCGATGAAGCTGGATGGATGAATCTGCTTTTCAAATACATTTGGTGTTGCTGTGAAAACACACATTGCTAAATGAACGTGTGCTTACCTTTAGTTTGAATAAAACAGTTGTACCAAGTTTCACCTTGTTTATTTCAATAATTGTTGTTTAATGTCCATTAATGAGTTCTACTGCACATAAATAAAACCTACATGTAGTGATTGCTCTTAATTGGCAACTTACCAGTTTAGTGTTAATTATTAACATGTACAAAAACATAAAAACATGCATGTTCCTGTTCATCCTCCAGTAGTAGACTGATGAAGTTCAGAATAAAAGCTATAATTATAAATTCAAAACAATTTAAACTGAATACAATATGAGAACTGTGGGTGATTTTATATATTTTAATGAAATGATTTATCAAAACACTCTTCAACAAGGAACAATGCATCC
>JBBPBX010038701.1:1516-30259 GCA_038048925.1 Garcialebias charrua
TATATACTAAAATAAATATAGCATTTCTACTTCGTGGTTTTTCACCCATCACGTGGTGGTGAAATACAACCCCCATGACAATCGAGGGACTACTGAATCTATCCACTTTATTCCTAGCCCCCATGTTGCCTTGCGTGAATTATGGGCGTGACGTCTGGTGCAGATCAGAAGTGTTTGTTTATGTGCGAACAGTACGAGTTCATGTAGTTTCTCTGAGCATTGTGGATTTAATTTAAACATGTAGGAACAGCACCTGTCAGAGCTCAAACAGGACAATATCATCACACCGCTGCCTGCTGAGGACGAGGGATGGAGGACGAGCTGAAGAAGTGGCTGCAGATTACATGTGGAAGGACATATGGCAGCAGCCATTTTGGACTTTGATGTGGAAACCTAATTCTTGATGGTGACCTTTTTACTCCGAGGCAGCCCCACACTAACTTGGAAGTTCAGCTTCTTTCAGCTTGTTTGTGCAAATTTAAACTTTTTTCAGCTACTTTCAGCTGGGGTTTGTTTCAGCTGTTTTGTGCTCCTTTTTCTGCAATTTCAGTTACCATTTAGCTGTTTTATGCTAATTTTAACTTGTTCAGCTAATTCCACATTTTTTAGCTGATTTCAGCTCTTTCTGCTTCCTTCAGGTAGTTAAGGTTCTTTCTGCATTTTCAGCTACTTTTCAGCCATTTTTTGTGCTAAATTCTGCTTATTTAAACCTATTTCAGCAAATCTGTGTTCTTTCTGTTTCCTTCTGGTATTGGCATGTTCTTACATTGCAGTTTTTTTTTTTTAGATCATTTCTGCTGTTTTTCATCAAGTTCTTCTGCAATAAGCATTGACACTGTGTTTTCGCAGGAACTGTAAATTATCTAGTTTTATTTTATCATATCGACAACATGTTTGGATGGATTAAGGAGGATATTTTCATTTCTTCCCCTTCGTTCTGCAACGGATGACAATAAGTTAGCTTGCACTTTCTTTTAGCTTCTTGCTTCTTTACTTTCTGAAGCCAAAGGAAACTCCTCTCAGTTTGCAAAGTTCTTACAAAAGGACTAGAGTTGTAAATAATTTGAAAACCAACTAATCTGAGGACAGTCGGGGAAAAGAAGCGGGTCAGAGAACTGCTTATGGTAATCCATACACACGGCAACATTTCTCTCCCTCCTCCTCAGAGTCTGGCTGTAACCTTTATGTTGTACTTTCTAGTAAAACACAGGTATGCTGAAGCTATTATGTAAAAATACTGAGTTGCATAGCAACAGGTAGAAGGATGAAGAGCTGCTCCTTGCAGGCTTTTAGCACTTCTTTTATTGATACCAACCAGCTTGGAAAAAATCTGTTTGTGATTTCAAAGCAGCTCCAGCTTCCATCAGTGGCAGGACACGCCTCAGAAGAACAAGAAAAAATAATTTAATGTACAAATTATAGGTTTTCAACTAGAGAAACTGAATGAATAGCTGCTGAAATTAAAGCAAAAACAAGCAGAACACTGCCCAAGAGGTAAAAAGAGCAAACTACGTAAAAGCTAAAAGTTGCAAAAGGTTAGCTAAAAGTAACAGAATGGGAGCTCATATACCAAAAAGTAGCAAAAAGATAGATGTAGTAGTAGCGAAGTAGCTAAAATCTAAAAGCAGCATAAGAAAAACAAAAAAAATCTTGCAAAATACTGAAGCCGATTTCAAAGAGATTCATGGTTTCTGAAGGAACTGAAGCGACGTGAATGCTTCAAATGAAGTTAAATAGTTTCACTATACTTTAATAAGTTACCAAAAACAACCTTTAGGGGTGCTTAGCCCCTGCGAGGTTTGTGAGAAGTCCCAGGCGGTCTCCCATCCAAGCTCTGACCAGGCCCGACCCTGCTTAGCTGCTGAGGTCAAACATGCTCAGGGTGCTACAGCCGTTAATGAGGAACTCGGTCACAAATGGGACCATAAAGGATCGTAGCAAACAAAAGACTAAACATGCAATCAGAAGTTAGAACAAATATAGAAAACACAGCACAACAAGCTTTAAGCATGATACTTTAATTTAACCACTAAGCATGTAATGTAATTATGACAGAAAATGGAGGATTTACCTGCAGTTACCTTCATGCAGATGAACATGTGGTACTTCCTGTTAATAACTGTTGTAATCAGCTGCTCATGGAGACGGCCACCAGCCTTTATCCATCTTTTACATTTTTCCAAATTGTTTCATTTATGACAAGTTCTCCACTGAAAATGTTGAATCAGTCTTCTGATGATTTTTCATGAAATCCCACGGACCACAAAGTGTTCGTAATGCAAAATCATGACAATGTTGTCAGAGGAAAAGTGGGAGGAGCTCCTGCAGGTAAGGGATGTTTACCTTCGGGACAAATCGTGATTGCTGATTGGTCAGTTGCTGATGAGCCTACTGGAATGATTGACAGGCGGCATTGAGAATCAGACTCGTGCACCAAAAAAAGAAAAGAAAAAATCATAGATTTTACTGGCTCATTTATACAACTAGTATTAGGGCCACGCTAAGAATAAAAAAAATTACATTATGAGAAAAAGGTCATAAAATTACAAGGGAAAAAGTCGTATTTTACGAGAATAAACTCGTAATGCGTCCTGTGTCGGCTTGCACCTGCTGTGGACAGCCTCCAGTGCAAATCAATGTGTTTATGACGTTTTTTACTTTGTTTTGTTTTTTGAATGTCCAGAGGACCAGACTTAGCTTTTTTAGATTTTTCTACCTGGATTATTGAGCATGCATCATCAGGGTGTTTATGACATACTCTGTGATCACTTTTGGATGACTGTTTGTGAAATATGCCTCCATCCACATTATGTAACGACTAAATCCATCAGTTCAGCCAACAATTGCAAAACCATCCAGCTTCAGTTTATCGTAATAATCCATACGCCACAGTGCGTTATTGTACCGCCAACGTCATCATTCATGATTTTATCACAGTTGTAAGACGGATTTTTAGTGTCGAAGTTCTGACACTATTGTGACATTATTCTGAGAATATTACGACTTTATTGTACGACTTTATTCTCATTCGTAATGTGTGTATTTTTTTTTTCTTCTTTTTTGGCGTGACCCTAATACCGTATTTTCCGCCGTAAAAGTCGCACCTTTTTTCCTAATTTGTATGCCCTGCGACTTAAGCTAGATTCATACTTGACGCGTCGCGCAGCGCGCGAGGGTGCGCGCTCCAAAAGTGACGCAATTTCACAGTCCCCGCCCCTGCGCGTTGGCCCCGCGCAGGGGATTAGCGCGTGCCGTGCACCTCTGAATTTTTGAAACTCCGCAAGCCCTGCGCGCGCGCGGTGGGCGCTACGATTTGATTGACAGGTCCTCACCGACAGCCTTCACCCTCTTCACGCCGGAGCCTGCAGCTGTTTGCGCCGCTGTGGTCGTGGAGACGGAGTCGCGACGCATGGAGGAATGTTTTGTGACACAAAATGTATTAAATTCTCCTTCATTCCTGATCTGGAGTCGGACTTTTCTTTTGTTTTTTCGCCAAAAGTCACGTGATCGCTTTCTCCTCCGCTGACTCCATGCATTAAAACCGCAAATAAAGACAACAGTTCAGCACGCGAGCAGAAAGCTATTTGTTTTTGTTGTGTGACGTCAAACAGTTCTTCTTCTACGGTAGATTTCTTCTTCTACACCTTTCTTGCAACATATGCACAGGTTTTAGAGGGTACTGCCTCCTGCTGGTCCGTAAAAGAACAGCACTTTGCCATGCGCCGCTGTGCGTCAACCATAAACACAGAGGCGACACTGTGAACGCATTTCGCCGCACGGCTGTGTGCACGCGCGGCGCGCGCGCTCCAGCCTGCGGACCAAAGCGAAAGTCTAACTCAGCCTTTAAAGGGCGAAGCAACATATTTATGGATGTTTGAGCTAAAATTCGATGTTTTAGCACCGTAGATTGTTAGCGGTTAGCTCCGTGTTTTAATGGGTACTATTTTATAAAATAGCTCATGAACCACACGGCAGATTTTTATGAAACTTACAGAAAGTACTTACTGGGTGGACATTTACAAACTATTAGCTGTTGGAGATGTTTGAGCTAAAATTAGATTTATTTATCATTTATTTTCACAGCGCGCGACCGTTTGGAAGACGTCAAAGTGAAACAATTTAAATCCAGCAGATTTGACCATTACGTGAATTTATTAAGGAACGGTTAAGCTCAGAAACACTTTTGCTATAATGTCAGCTAACAAATATATATTTTTAAGTGTTTATCTTGCTAAATTTTAAAGAAAATGCAGCAGTCCCACCCGCGCGGGTGCACATAGCGAAACTACTTTTTAAATCCAGCTGATTTGACAATTACGTGCATTTATTAAGGAAAGGTTAAGCTAAGACACATCTCTGCTATAATTTTCAGCAAACATATAATTGTTTTTACTGTGTTAATCTTGTTAAAGTCCATCATTGCAGCTCCTGTGGCCGCCATTTGCAGCAGGGCAAACCTCTGGCCCACATTTCGGGTTGTTAATGGTGACGCGTAACATACGCGACGCGTCAGCGGTGACGCATAATAGATGCAACTAATACGGCGGTGCAACATGTTTATGGATTTTTCCAATTCATTGGACATAATTGGACAATGCGACTTATAGGGCGGTGCGACTTATCGGCAGGAAAATACGGTACTCCGTCGCACATCTAAGTGTAAAATCCTTTCATTGACTCCAAATTTAGTTCATATTCATTAAATATGTTGGTGAATCTAAGATTTTAAAACTGAGTTTCTTTACACATTCCTAATAACGTTTCCTTTATTTTTCAGGGGTGCTGAGTTAAAATTGAGGAGTGTTAGATCACCCTGAAAAAGAGGCTAAAATCACACCTGGTCATTGTGTCCATCTCCATCATGAGCTGAACACTTTTGTATCTGCATGGCTAATAGAGGCCAAAGTGTGCAGAAGTAGTTGATAATAATAATAATAATAATAATAATAATAATAATAATAATAATAATAATAATAATAATAATAATAATAATAATAATAATAATGAATTCAATTTATAACGCACTTTTTATTAGTGAAAATCTCAAAGTGCTACACACATTCATACACCGATAGCATACAAAATTACATGAGAAGATAAAAACAAAGTTTTTAAAACGGACCAAGACAACAAATGGCTGCAGAACACGTCAGCATTGTTACTTTTAGTTAGAGATCCCAGGTTGGTTTAGATTTCCTCCAATACGTTAGAACTAAAAAACGTTTCAGTCGCTCGGACACTGACAGAAACGTGCACGATGGACAATGACAGACACGTGCACGATGGATCTTCTACTTCACAAACATTGATTAAAGTTGTTTTCCTGATGCAGCAAAAAACTGAGGGCCAAGCAGAATCTGCTACAATTCCTGCTGAATATAAGACTTGACACAAATCTCTTTCATGTGTGTGTGTGTGTGTGTGTGTGTGTGTGTGTGTGTGTGTGTGTGTGTGTGTGTGTGTGTGCGCGTGCGTGCGTGCGTGTGTGTGTGTGTGTGTGTGTGTGAGAGGTGAGGGTGTGGGGGGTGTCTCCTGATAAGTGTGAGAAAGATCCAACATAGCTGTCATCAGTTTGTTCATGAAAAATCCCCAACCGGTTCTTTCTTTGTTGCTCGGTTCTGCTTCGAGCTGAATGAAGTTCTGAGGAATGAAAGAGCCTCTCACACGCGGCTTACTCTCTTTATTTATTTTTTAATAAGCCTGTTAGTAATGGCTGTTGTCACACATGACCGCTGCAGATGAACAGGAGGAATATTACAGTTCTGTTGATTTCACTGGTGGCTTCCGGAGCGACTTGATTGGAATTTTTTCATCTCTTTTTTATTTATTTTTTCATAAATTCTGCCGACTGTGCTGCCAACATTAAATCCTCTGGACTGAACTAAATACACAAATCTTTACTCTCTCTTACCAGCTCAGATAGTTTTCTTATCTGTTTAAAGAAACGGCATCTGTCCACATGGAAACAAGCTTCGTTCTGCTTCATCTCTATGAATCTTTTTTTAGAATCCTTCACATCGACTCTGTTCTAACATCTAACAGCTGTTTAACTTATGTCATGCAGAATACTTTAAAGTAAAATAAACCTTGTAGCACAAACACTATATGACAGTTAATATAGTTCCTCTGCTGTCTTGTGTGTTTTTGAATAGATTATTATTATTATGATTATTATTATTTGGTGCAGTTTCTGAAACATATCTGCTGGATATCTTTAATATTTTTTTTTATAAAATAACCCAAAAGGACTGAATTCTGTATTGGAAGGGGGCAATATGTTTTAAAGGGAAAGTGCAAACTGTGCAATCTGTAAGTAAAGTCAAAGCTGTTCGGTCTTCCATCTTTCAACCTTGCTATGCTGTGTACAGTATTTTACTAAAAACATTTAATAAATGGAGGGGAAAAAGACAATTTTTTAGTTTAAAGTAATCTTTCAGCTTTTCCTTCTTCAAGGGTCACCACAGCAAGTCATCCTCCTCCATCTCACTCTGTCCTCTTCATCCTCTGTCCTCACTCCAACTCCATGTCCTCTCTAACTGCATCCATATATCTCCTCTTTGTCTTTTTCCTGCAGCTGCATTTCTAACATCCTTCTACCAATATACCCACTGTCCCTCCTCTGGACATGTCCAAACCATCTCAGTGTGTCCTCTCTAACTTTATCAGTTGTTCAACATGTGCTGTATTCTGATGATCTCATCAATAATCTTATCCATCCTTGTCACTCCTAAGGAGAACCTCAACATCTTCATTTCTGACACTTCCTGTTCTTTAGTTTCATTAGTTTAAAGAAATGATCTTGTGACTTGGTGCTATATAAAGAAACATAAATATTAATTTTAGATTTATTATGATGAGTGTGATGACTTCAACAGTGTTTAATTCGGACTAAAACAGTAAAGTGTGGTGGTAGCTTAGCTTTAATAACATCATGCATGGTCCACCAACACCATAGCATTTCTACTGAAAATCTTCAAAGTATTTGTACTAATTGACTTTGTGTATTTAGGCCCTAAAGACACAGGCAGGAATACGTCTCATAAAACATTTGATCCATGGCACTAATCACTTTTTATTCATGGACATCGTTGTGTTTCTTGAAAGATTACCACGATCAACTTGGCTGTTGGGAGGCGTTTCCTTTTGTGTTACTTTGATTAAGTAATGTTCTCATGGTAAAATGATCACACATAATATTGAATTACAAATTGCTTTATAATTACAATTTGTTACAATTACAAATTACAATAGCTTCACATAAAATCACAAAACTCATTAGATTTCTTTTTCATTAACAGTATTGACTTTGAGATTTTCATTAATGAAAAGTGCGTTATCAATTAAATTCATTATTATTATTATTATTATTTGCTCCAGAATACATCGACACTGGTAAATACTCCCAGTCAGGTTTTTTTTAAGCTTCACGTCCACCATAAGAAGGTGCCCATTCAATAAACTAAAACCAACTTTCAGCTGACCATACTTTGTTGACTAAACTTGACTCCATGCTTGTGTTTGGTCCTCATGTCAGAGCTTTACCACAACACAAAAGTGGCGATTCTGATCCTGAATTACAAAACGTCAACCATAAGCAAAGAAAACTGATATTTGCAGAACCTTATACATAGAGAGTAGAAATTATTGTATTCATCTTCTTTTCATTTATTTATTTTTTATCCAGGGTGACCATGGGTGCACAGATTGCTTGAACTACAATCATATTGCCGATGCGATATTGGGCGGGAAAGGTGAATGTCAATAACAAATTTAATGGCAAAAAACATTGTGAACCTTGTCTACCCCAATAATCTTAAGTAAACAGCGACTGGAGCGGGGCTTGTTTATTTAGCTCAGCTGTTAGCATCCATGAAGTGAAGCTAATCAGATCCACGCTATACGTAGTCCCACAGCAGGTTTACAGGTGGTGCAAAACAGTCTTCCTAACGTATGTTCACATTTTCTATCCTCCACTATTCAACATAAAGTTATCAGTGGTAGCGCGGTGGTGGGCCAAGTGTCGTATACGCCGCCTGGAACTTTAAGCTGGGCCGGGCACCACGAGTGAGCCGAGCGCCGTGTACGCCGCCTGAAGCGCCGTAGGAGAGCCGGAGGACCGCGGCCTGGAGTTCGAGCTGGGCTGGGAGCCGTGAGAGAGCCGGGGCCAGGCACCGCGAGTGGGCCGAGCGTGAACGCCGCCTGGAGAGTCGTGGGAGAACCGGAGGACCGCGGCCTGGAGTTTCGAGCTGGACGGATCGCCGTGGGAGAGCCGGGGGACCGACGCCTGGGGCTGGGAGTCGGAGCTGGACCTGGAGCTACGTGCTGTGCTAACTGGGCTGCATCGGTTCTGGTGGGGATCGGAGCTGGGCCTGGAGCTACGTGCTGTGCTAACTGGGCTGCATCGGTTCTGGTGGGGGTCGGAGCTGGGCCTTGAGCCACTGGAGCTGAGTGCGGTGCTGGCTGGACTGCGTCTGATCTAGTGAGCGGACCTCTTCGGATGGTGGATCTGATTGCTGCAGGCTGCTGAAACCGTGAGTTCTGATCTAATAACTGCTGATCTGGGTGCTGCACTGCTGGGCCACACAAATCATCTTTAGGCCTGTGAGCCTCGTGGAATGGCCACGTGGTTCAGTGAATAAACCAAAGACCTGCTACCACTAGATCACAAACTCTGTAAGTATGACGAAAGGTAAAGGACCAAAGTCACCAGTCTCTGTAAATATGAAAAATAGAGGACAAAAGTCACCAGACTCGGAGGGAAACAACTCAGATATGCAAGACTTTAGAGAATCACTCAACTTTATGAGTGGACAAATAGAAAGTTTAACAGCAAAGATGGAGTCCCAGGCCGGTCTGGTTAAAGAAATAAGAGAACTGAAAGAACTGATAACTAACAAAGACAAGAGAATTGCTGTTTTAGAACAAAAAATAGAGGATTTAGAACAATTTACAAAGCAAGACAACGTGGTCATCTCAGGACTTGATGTTAGTGAGCGTTGGACACATCAAAGAGCTCCTAATAACAATGATCCAAATGAGTATGAATCTCAGGAAAAACAAGAAACTCTGGAGGAGCTTGTAGTTAATTTCTTACGGGACATGAACATGGACATAAACTATGAGGACATTTCATTCTGTCACACCCTGCCCAGTAATTCAACAAGATTCAAACCGTCAGTGGTCGTTAAGTTCATTAGCAGGAATACAAAAAACTATGTTATGCAAAATAGAAGAAATCTGAAGGGATCAGACGTTTACATAAATGAACATCTTACCAAGAAAAATGGAAAAATTGCAAAAGAAGCAAGGTGGTTAAAAAACAAAGAAAAAAAATAGCATCAACATGGACTAGAAATGGATACGTCTTTATCAAAGCAAAGGAAGGGTCTCAGCCTAAAATGATAAAAGAGCTGACGGATCTGGATGAATTCAAGAGATGAAAAATTACAAATCAATGAAACAACTCACAATCAAAATGGATAAAATATACAGTGGAATGAACAAATACATTAGAACATGACAACATACGAAGACTCAGAACCTAAAATATATAATGTTGAAAATGTGATTGATGCACATTTTTTTCCTGTAATAAAAGATAGCGAATATTATAATGAAGAGCAGTTTAATGACATCAATATATCAAATGGAGTTCTCTCCATTATTCACTTTAATAGCAGAAGTATAAATGCAAACATATCCAAAATAACAGATTACTTAAAACAATTAAATAGAACTTTTACGATAATAGCGCTGTCAGAGACATGGCTTAATGATGATAACACAAGTAATATTCACATCGAGGGGTATGAATTATATCATATGAACAGAAATAATAAAAGAGGTGGTGGTGTCGCACTATTTGTCAATAATGAAATAAAATGTAAATTAAATAATGAAATGTCAATAATAGTTGATAATATTATGGAAATGATAACAATAGAAATTATAAACAAAAACGATAAAAACATAATAATAAGTTGTGTATATAGATCACCAGGAGCAAATATAGAAATATTCACTGATAAAATCTTGGAACTAATGGAGAAGAGTTTTAATAAAAATATTTTTTTGTGTGGAGACTTTAACATTGATATGGGAAATAAAACAGATTCAAATAACATAAGCACATTTATAAACTCAATGTACAGTTTAAATATGTATCCATTGATATCAAAGCCAACAAGAATTACAACTCATAGTGCCACAATAATTGATAATATTTTCACAAATATAACAAATGGGGATGTGATAGGTGGTATCTTAACGACCGACTTAAGTGATCATTTACCAGTTTTCACAATCTTTAAAAATGATCAAAATATCACAAAAGCAGTAGGGATGGGGCAGATCCGATCCAGTATCGGTATCGGTATCCGATACCAGCATTATTTAAGTATCGGGTATCGGATCAAACCTGCCGATACTTTTCCGATCCAGTTTCAAAGAGCACTTGTGTTCAATCACATTCTGTGACTGCCCTTCTTAACATTGTGTGAGATAAACCCAATGAAGACACTCTTAAGCCTTACAATAGGGGGTTCCCTATTGTAAGGCTTAAGAGTGTCTTCATTGGGTTTATCTCACACAATGTTAAAATGAATAGTTTGGGTGCAAAAGTTCCATTATACAGAGTCAAATACCTGAACAGTATCGGATCGGGAAAGTATCGGTATTGGTCGATACTGAGTTAATAAGTATCGGTATCGGATCGGAAGTGAGAAATGTGGATCGGTGCATCCCTAAAAAGCAGTCACAACGAAGAAAATAATCATAAACACATCAAAAAAAGTTTTGGAAAAATTGAAAGAGGATCTGGATAAACAAGACTGGAATAATGTGTATGTTGATGATGCGAACAGAGCATATGATGAGTTTATGAATATCTTGGAAACCCTGTATGAAAAGAATTGTGTGCAAACAAATTACACAAAGAGAAATACGAATGATCAACCATGGATGACAAAAGGGTTAAGAAATGCATGTAAAAAAAAGAATTATTTGTATTCATGTTTCTTGAAATTGCGAAGTCAGAGCGCAGAAGAAAAATATAAAAAGTATAAAAATAAATTAGTAGGGATTATAAGGAAACATAAGAAAGAATATTATAGTAAATTATTAGATAAAACTAATGGTGATATGAAAGCAACATGGCGAGTAATGAATGGTGTACTGAAGAATCATAAAGCAAAAACTGGTATTTCAAAATATTTTGTAAAAGACAACGATGAAGTTCATGATGAAAATGAAATTGTAAATGGATTTAATCAATATTTCGTGAATGTTGGATCAAGCCTTGCAGCTAAGATACCAAAAGTAGATAAAAATATGATCCACTCAATTACAGGTTGTGCAAATAGTATTTTCCTAAATGGAACTAACAAAGAGGAAATAATGAATGTAGTAAAACATCTTACAGACAAGAGATCGAAAGACTGGGTGGACATGGATATGATGTTTGTAAAGGACATAATGAGCCATGTTATTGAGCCGTTCACATACATATGTAACTTATCATTTTCAACAGGAATTTTTCCAGATAATATGAAAGTAGCTAAGGTCGTTCCTCTTTTTAAAAATGGTGATAAATGTGTATTCAACAATTATAGACCTATATCCTTGTTACCACAGTTTTCAAAAATTCTTGAAAAACTATTTGTAAACAGACTAGACCAATTTATAGATAAACAAAATATTCTAAGCAACAGTCAGTATGGGTTTAGATCAAAAAACTCTACATCAATGGCTCTCATGGAATTAATGGAACAAATAACTACTGCTGTCGATCAAAAACAACATTGTATCAGTATCTTTGTTGATTTAAAAAAAGCATTCGATACTATTGATCACACCATTCTCCTTGAAAAACTGAACAAATATGGTATTAGAGGACCAGCATTACAGTGGGTATCTAGCTACTTAAAAAATAGGAAACAATTTGTACAAATAAATGATGTAAGATCTGACCTCTGTAATATCACATGTGGAGTTCCCCAAGGCTCTGTACTTGGACCAAAGCTTTTTATTTTATATGTGAATGACTTGGTAAATGTGTCAGGACTCCTTAAATGTGTACTTTTCGCTGATGATACCACTTTTTTCTGTTCAGGTGAAGATATAGAACAAATGTTAGAATTGATAAAGACAGAATTTGTCAAGATACAAACTTGGTTTAAAATAAATAAATTATCATTAAATCTAGAGAAAACTAATTACATGATATTCGGTAATAAAAAGAAAACTGTTGATGTTCCACTCAAAATTGAGGATGTTGAGATTTGTAGAGTGAATGAGGTGAAGTTTTTGGGTGTTATCATTGATGACAAACTGACATGGAAACAACACATAAATTCTGTAAGAATAAAAATAGCTAAATCGATAGCAGTGCTGTACAAAGTCAGAGACCTATTGAATGATAAAGCTCTGTATTTGTTGTATAACACAATCATTGTTCCACACTTAATCTATTGTATTGATGTTTGGGGGAAAGCGTGTAAAACAATCACAAAGCCTATTTTTGTATTACAGAAAAGAGCTGTAAGAATTATCACTAGAAAGCATTACCGTCATCCATCAAGTACATTATTTTATCAACTAAAATTATTGAAGTTCCATGATTTGGTAGACTATAATATTTTATCAGTTATGTATAGAGCTCAAAATAATGCATTACCTTTAAATATCCAAATGCACTTTGTTAAAAGACAAAGTTGTTATAATCTTAAGGGAACAGAGTTGTTTGTAAAACCACAATTCAGAACCAGTTTGAAGGGACGTTCTACCTCAATCCAGGGAATTAGATTATGGAATGGCTTGGAGAATGTAGTTAAAAATGCCAAGTCAATGTTTACATTTAAAAAAATGATCAAAACAAATGTGTTAAAAAAATATATGTGAAATAACGTAATGTGTATTGTATTAGTTAGAAAATTAGAAAGAGTTAGTCATTTTGTACTGTTGGTTAAAGAATATTATTGTTTAACCTGATTGTTGGAAAAAATTGGTTGAAGATTATTATTGTTTACATGGTTTGACTACTGTTGTTTAATCTGATTGTTGGAGATAAGGGGCAGATATAATAAGATTTATTCTTCTTTCTGCTACCTTTCATTTTTTTTACATTTTGTACACTATCATTATGAGATTGTCTTGTATTGTTTCTTTTGTAAAAAAAATGAACAAATTTAATAAACAGAAACATAAACAAAACAAAACCTTTTTGGCTGGGAGTGTTCAGAACCAAACAATATCTCAACTAATGACAACAGTAATGACTAAACAACAAGGAAACAACGTTTCACTGCTTCGACACACTCTTGTCGTCAGATTCCAAAATGCAACACACAAGAAAAACAGGTCTCAACTTTATGACCGAGGTCAAATTAAATCTCGTGGATTTAAACGGTTGTTAAGATTAGTTTTTGTTGTGGGTGTTAGACTTAGCGCTTCTAAGTTCAAGTTGGACAATGCGACTTATAGGGTGGAAAATACGGTAGTTTAAACCTGATTAGTTTATTTACTAACTTGTGTTTGGACGACCTTATTATCCCATGAAGTCGGTGAGTTTGTGAGATCTTTGTCTTTTGTGGAGTCATTGAACGCCTTGTAAGGTTTGATCTGATTTCGATGTACCCATTTAGCAATTGGCTCTTTGCGGCCTTTGCTGATTTTGATTTCGTAGACGACTGAGGACACTTTGTCTGTTATCAGATGAGGTCCAGTCCACCTGGGCATCAGTTTGCGGGCGAGAGTTCCGGTCTCGGACCCTCCTTTCCCGGTTGCTGGGGCGAACGTATAGTACCAGACTCTGTCTCCCACTTGGAGTTCATTATGAGAGGCCTTCTGGTCGTAGTACGCCTTGCGTCCTTCAGCGGATTTTTCCAGGTTTTTCTGGGCGAAAGCAAAAGTGTTTCTGAGGTGTACATTCAAATCTTTCATGTATTGTTGTGTAGTGTAGGCTGTCGCCATGGCGGCGTCGCCTGGTTGGTACAACAGGTGTAGAGGGAGAGTCATTTGTCAACCGGTCATCATCTCAGAGAGTCAGAGTCAGAGAGTCAGAGAGAGTCAGAGAGTCTTTATTGTCATTTGCACCGCATGTGGTACATGTGATGAAAACGAGATTATGTACACGGGGTCCCAGTTACATCCAACAACAAATGCAAGAGAAAAACAGTAATAACATCTAGAATTAACTAAGAAAAACATCAACTAGTAATACACTAAGCCCTAATATAGTGGAAAAACATCATTATAAACAGCAGCACGAACATGAGTCTGTATGAGCAGATGGTCACAGATGAACACAGCAACAAGAAAAACAGATCAGCATCAGCATGATGTGATATTTTGCAGTGTTTATTTTTATTTTATTTTTATTTATTCATGAGTCTAACAGCCTCAGGGTAGAAGCTGTTCCTCAGTCTAGTGGTTCTACATTTGATGCTCCTCAACCTCCGTCCTGAGGGGAGTGGGGCAAAGAGTGAGTGTGCTGGGTGAGTGAGGTCTTTCATGATGCAGGTGGCTCTTTTCCTGCATCTGGAGGTGTAAATGTCTGTGATGGTGGGGAGACTGACTCCGACAGACCTCTGTGCAGCCTTCACCACTCTCTGTAGAGCTTTCCTCTCTTCAACTGTGCAGCCTCCATGCCACACGTTGATGCTGGAGCACAGGACGCTCTCCACTGCACACCTGTAGAACGAGGTGAGAACTGGGCTGCTCAGACCAGCACGTCTCAGCCGTCTGAGGAAGTAGAGTCTCTGATGACCTTTCTTGATCAGGCTGGTGGTGTTGTTGCTCCAGCTGAGGTTATCATTCATGTGTACACCCAAGTATTTGTAGCTGGAGACCACTTCCACTGCAGACCCACCTATTTTCAGTGGGGCGTGGGTGTGTTTGTTCCTTCTGAAGTCCACAATCATCTCCTTTGTCTTCTTCACATTCATGTGAAGATTATTCTCTTTGCACCAGCTCTCCAGGTGTTCCACCTCCTGTCTGTAGCTGGACTCATCATTGTTTGTGATGCATCCCACCACCGCTGTATCATCTGCAAACTTAACAATATGACAGCCTGGATGTGTGGCTGTACAATCATATGTGAGCAGATCTCGAAGGGAGAGATGCCAGTTGATGTGTGTGGAGTGGCTCTTATGGCCATGAGGACCAGAGGGAGTTTCACGTCCCAGTCCTTGTGGTTTGCAGCCACGTATTTCTTCAAAATACTCACCACAGTTCTGTTTGCTCTTTCTACTTGGCCTGAAGCCTGTGGGTGGTAGCCGACATGAAAGTTGGCCTTGACGCCTAGCGTCTTCCACAGTTCTTTCATCACTTCACCTGTGAAGTGTGTACCTTGGTCTGAGTTCACCCGAAGGGGAAGTCCAAACCTTGAGAATATATGATTCATTAACAACATAGCAGTGGTTTGTGCTGTGTCGTTAGGAGCTGGTAGGCATTCTACCCATTTGGTAAATGCACAGGTTACCGTGAGAAAATATTTATTTCCTCTAGAGCTCTTAGTGAGTGGTCCAACCCAGTCGATCTGGAGGTCAGACCATGGGAATGCAATGCCTCTGCTTTGCAGTGGTGCTCTGTGAAGTGGTCTGGTTGGCTGAAACTGGCCACAGACCACGCACCCTTCAATGTAGTCCTTGACATCCTTTTTCATTCCAGGCCAATAGGCAATTTGTTTTAATGCCGTCAGCGTGGCTTTATCTCCTTTGTGTCCTGCGGACGGGAGATCATGGGCATGAACTAACATCACCCCCCTTTGGTCATGGGGAACCACGAACACAGGTGAGGACGTTGGTCCATGAGCGAAAGTTAGGATGCCTTTGATTAGTTTTAGCTGTTTGCGCAGCTGATAAAGGACTTTAAGGTCTGGATCGGAATCCAGTTCGTCTTTAGACGGAGTGTTTTTGTCTGGATCAGTCAGGTACAGTATCATGGAGTTGATAGCAGGATCCGACTTCTGTAGTTGGATGATGTCTGGGTCAGTCAGTGCGGGTCGTACAGAGACTGCGTTGTCAGCAGGTCTGGCTGCGGCCTGTGCACGTGTGACTGCCATAACCCTGACTGTAGGTTGTATTGACAGAGTCTTGATTAACCAGGAGGGGTCGAAGGACCATAGAGGACCTTCGTCGGCTCCTTCTTTGGCTAAGGAATCTGCAATGTCATTGTAGTGCTTGTCATCGCCTGGGACTCTAGAATGTCCTGGAACTTTCTTCCAGTAGATCTGTAAGTCGTGTGATGTCACCAAGTGATCACATGCCATGAAAAGCTCTTTGTGTTTGACCACTTTTCTGTCGCTTGTTAGGAAACCGTTCTGTTTCCACACAGCAAGGTGACAAGCGAAACTCAAACGAGCATAGTTAGAGTCAGTGCAGATGACTAGCGTCTTGATGGAGCGTTCTACTACCATCTGGAGAGCTATTAGGATTCCTGCAATCTCAGCGTACTGAGAAGTCTGAGAGCCTAATTTGTAGCTGAAAGTAATCTGTCTTGGTCTTGGAGGAGGACCCCTCCAACACCTGCTCTGCAGATTTTGTCGCGGAGGAATGAAGATCCACCCACGTACAATGTTGTCATATCCTTGCAGATATTGTCATCAAAGAAGTGGTGATTCGGGTCATCAGATACTGGGGGTTTTACCTCAACCGGCGGCTGGGTGGCTGGTACATCTTGTGTACACTTTTGGCAGATTGCCAAGTCCGTCCCCAGATGTGACTTCTTGTTTTGACCATAACGTATGTCTAGGTTAAAACTTTGAAGCGCCATGAGCCACGTTGCAACACGTGAGTTTGTTACCACACCATCTCTGATGCGTTCACTGTTAAGAAAAGTCACTGGCTGGTGTTGTGTTTCCACAATGATTTTCTGTCCACCAATGTAGCTGGAGAAATGTTTAACTGCCCACACTGTGGTCAGTAAAGCTTTCTCACAGTCTGAGAATCTCAACTCGGGGCCTGCCATCGTTTTGCTGGCGTAGGCTACTACACGTTTGTCTCTGTCGTGTATTTGGTACAGACCTGCACTTATGCAATGAGCTGAGAAGCCCACTTCCAAGTAAAACTCTTTGTTGTAGTCTGGGTAGACTAAACATGGGGCTGACTTGATCCTGTTTATAAGAGCGTCCATTGCCTGTTGCTGTTTGTCAGTCCAGACAAATGGAACGTCTTTCTTAAGGAGTTCAGTCAGTGGTTTCGCAAGGTCCGCATAGTTTTCTATGAATTGGTTCGAGTAGTTACACACGCCCAGAAAACTTTGTAGTTCTTTGAGATTGGTGGGGACTTTGAGATTGTCGAGGCCTTGGGTGCGAGTCAGCTGTGGTTGTACTCCGTCTGGAACCCTACAAGTAGGCCAACGTAGTCCACCTTGGTTCTGCACCATTGGCATTTTGACAGTGATATCTTAGCACCAGCAGTTGTTAGTTGATTCAGAACGTGGTCGATCTCAGCCAAATGTGAGTCCAGTGTTGGCTGCCTCAAAAGGACATCGTCCACGTAAATCAGTGTCCCACGCTCGTGGGCGTCTGGACATGCTCTGTTCAAGAAGATGTTGAACTCTGCAGGTGAGTTAGCGTAGCCAAAGGGACACCTGTTAAAGGTGTATTGACGGCCACCAAAAGTGAAAGCTAGTTTATATTGGTCCTCGTCGCGCACAGGGATGGTCCAAAAACCAGAGGCGACGTCGAGGGTCGAAAAGTACTTACCATTGGTGACCTTGGGCAATTCCTGTTGGAGCTGCGTCATAGGCCATCTGGATAAGGGAACTTGTTTGTTTAGCTTTCTGTAGTCTATAGTGAGTCTCCACTTACCATTTGGTTTTAACACCGGCCATAAAGGCGCAGAGTAAGTGCTGTTACAGTATCGGATGATACCTTTTTCTAACAGGTCATCAATGATTTCCCTGATAGGTTGATGTGCTGCCAGAGGAATCTTGTATTGTCTGACAAATGCAGGTGGAGCATTAGGCGGGGTTGGGATGCTCACTGTGTGGAGCGTGGTCAACCCACAATCCATCGAGTCAGTTGAGAATGATTTCTCATATTTTAGAAGAACTTTGCGAAGTTTGTCCCTTTCTTCATCAGTTTTCAGGGCGTCGGCTTGGGCGACCACCTGGTCAATCTGTGAAGCAATTGAGAGGGGTTCTTGTTCTTTGGGGAGCTCCAGTGAGTCCCCTTCAGTGTCGTAAAACCTGTCAACAGGTAGTGCACTGTAAGTTTGAGGGCATAGACTGTCTCCTTTGTTGAAACCGAACCTGCGGACAGTGTCCTGGTCGGACTCAGTGGGGGAGAAAAGAGCTATGGCCTGTGTTGGTTTCGTGAACAAGACTTGCCCCGTGTGTTGATTTGGGATCAAGTTTTCTGGGAGTCCTCCCAGAAATGGAATGCTTAGCTCAAAATCATGAAAATCAGTAGAGATCAACCATCCTAGCTGTGTGTTTTTTGGGATCAGTACCTCTTCTGTGCTTGTGTTGCACACAGCAACAGTCGTGGTTCTGCAGTCGAGGGTCACTTGGCATGTGGCCTCCATGGACAGTCCTAAGTTGAAAAACATAGGAGATGGTTGAAAGTATGCCTGTTTTGTGCTAATAGCTTGTCCTTTCATGATGTGAAACATCACCGGCTTGTTCATAACCTGAGGTGGTACCGCAGTGTTATGGCTGTTAGCAATCTGGCAGACCTCTGGTATGGTCTGTCCAGCCTTAAGGTTCTCTGTGGTTAGCACAGGAGAGTCCTTCGTGGCTGTGTCTAGTGACCACAGTACATTGTTGTTGATGTCCACTCAGACACCTAATCTTACCAAAATGTCGGAGCCTATGTAGGTTGCATGTGGTAAGTTCGGGACCACGAGGAACGGGTGATCCAGTTCTCGTTGGTTCCAGATTAGTTTCAGGTCAATGATCCCTTTTGCGGTCATTACCTGTTTATCGTTGGGGTCTAACGAAAAGCGGAAAGCTTTTTTGTTCATTCCTAGACCCAACTGTTTTTTAACCAAGGTTCCATAGAAAGCTTGGCTGATCGCTGATTTCTCCGTCCAAGGGGACAGAACAGCATCATCGGTGTGGGATCCTTGGATCTCAACACCTTTGACTACCTGTGGTAGGTAGTGTTCAGTGAGTGCTGACTGTTTCAGCTCGCAGAGGGACTCTCTTGTTGGACCTCGTCTGCCTCACCTGTTGCTGAAGATTCACTTACCGGGATTGTGCTCTCGTTTGAGGATCCCCTTGTGCCTTCCGCGGTACCTGCTGTTAGACAGTCAGTGTCACCTTGTGTAGGCATATCGATCGGCAGTGGTTGGCTCACTCTGGTCCACATTGTCTGATCGCCATAATCTATAATCGCGTCGAAGCGGTTTATAAAGTCTTGGCCGACCAAAAATGGGAATGAGTCAACGGCGGACACGTGTACCGGGTGGTATAGCGTCGTTTCACCAATCTGCATGTGAACCATGGCTATAGCTGTTAGGGTTGTTCTCGTCTCTGAGAGTCCCTGCAATACTACAGCACATTCTTTGAGGGGTATTTCCCTGTCAACACCGTTAGCGGCTATCCGTAGCTCCTCCAACAGTGTGGGTGACATAATGGTTATGTCGGCCCCACCGTCCAGGAGGGCCTCTTCTGTGAGGACCCCTTCTAATGTGATTGACAGGTAAGCTTTCTTAGCGGGCCCCTTCCTGATAATGTTACACAGGAACCTATCAGGTTTTCTTCGACGTATATTACGTCTACCATTGTCTGTGTCATTTTCATTTATCAGTACTGGTAGTGCAGTCACACATGGGTCTGAGTGTTTGGTCTGCGACGAGTCATTGTCTTTGGTGAGTGAGCTTTCCCCCCTTTTTCTGATGAGGGGCTCTCGGACTCTGTAACAATGATGTCATGGTTACAGTCAACGTCTTGTTGACTGTCTGTACCCTGATTGTCAGCATCCTGACCATCAGTATCTTGGTGACTGTCAGCAATTGTGGCATTGTTGTTATTTGTGTGCTCTGAGTTACTATCAATGATAGTGCTACACATTACTCCAGGTTTGTTTTCCTTGTTTGTTTTTTTCAAACTTTCTAACAACCGACGTATGTTCTCCATCTCTTCTGAGGACAGAGGTTTAGGGCCTTTTTTCTGGAACTTCTGTGGGTTTTTCCTCGCCCCGGACTGTTCAGTCTGAGGTGCAGGAGCTGGCGCATTGCTCGGGGGTCCCCTCTGGGACCACCCTCTTTCATATGAGTCTCCTTGGGACCCATATTTCTTTTTCTTTTGGAATGCCCCCCCTTTTTGATGATGGGGTTCATCCTCTTGATGCGGCCTGCACCACTTCGGGTCTCTGGACCCCTTTTGGTCTTTGTTCCAGCGGACACCTTCATTTTGCGGTTTGTTAGGTTGGAAATTTTGTTTTTTCTCGCCTTCCTTAAAAGAGTGAGCCGGCGCTCTTGCTCCTTCAAGTTCTAGCGTTTGGTATCTGACCTTTTCACCTGGATACACTTCTACGGGTTTCTTGTGTCGCTTGTATGTTTCAAAAACACGTATAGCGCACTCCTTTAATTCACGCATGGTTTTTTCTTTGTAGTTGGCCATGAGGTTGGCCGTTGAACCAATCTCTGAATGAAGATTGTTCATAAAAAGAAACTTAAAATCACGCTCATCCTCCATACCTGGATCATTTCTATCACCAAAAAAGGCTTCGAAAAGTCTGTCATAATATGGGATCGGATATTCATTCGGCCCCTTAGTGATTTTTAATGCGGCTTGGTCGCCAACGTCTCCCATGCGAGGAGCATATTCTTGCAGTAGAGATTCGCAGAAGAGTTTGTAATCCTTCAAAATGGCGACTGGTTGACGCGCAATGAAGTGCTACATTTTTCTGCTTGAGGTGAGTTTGATTAAACCGACTATCGTCGACCGTAGCGTTCGGATAGCATGCCAGTTTAAACTCAATGTCTTTCAGATAGGTATCGGTTTCAGTTGAACCATATTGCCCTGGCTCAAAACGTTGAACGAACTGGGAAATTTTATGGAGTCGTTCTATTGGGACAGCGAATTGAGAACCATTGATAGTGATATACCCACCCATCTGCGCACCAGGTACACCTGTTGACATGGGGTACGTAGGTACCTGCCATTGGGTCATCCCAGCAAATGTCTGTTGAGGTGGGGGTGGCGATGGAGGGAGTAGTGCATCGGGCATGGGCGGGGGCGGTGGAGGAGGGAGTGGGTCATCAGGTATGGGAGGGGGCGGCGGAGGTGGTGGATTCTCAAGGTGTTTACTCATGAGATCCAAACATTTTCTCTCTTCTTCAAAGAGTTTGTTCATTGCTGATGCACGCTCTATTCGACAACTGTTCAGTTGGACTCTTAACCCATCATTATCACGTTGTAACATCATGTGCTGTTCTTGTGATTTTCTATAATCATCTTGCAGCCTTGTGTACCGTAGTGATAATGATTCCAGGGTGTCCGTGCATTTGTCTAGCACGTCTCGTGCCTCCCCACAATCCGCCTGAAGCGACTTGTACTTGAAGTGAACATGAGGGAGACCATATATTGTGTCTTTAAACACATATAGTGCCACCCAGATGTAACTAAAGGATTTTAACAGGGGTCAGTATTAAGCTGACCTCTTTATCCTTAATTAATTTACTTATTCAGATTGAATAGTAATTTCACGGATTCTTTTCTTTTTCAGTTTACCCAATATTTCTGTGATCTTTATGATGGATAAATAAAACAGAAGCCATAGAGTGACAATGGACACATTAACTTAGCTTGATATGTCAAAGAGACACTATCATTTATTTAAAATGAATCAACTAAATTAACACCATTACACTTGATTGACTTGATTTCACTCTCTTTCAATTTATCACATCAGCACATTTAAATTTAACACAACAGACTTCAATACTGGATGTTAAACATACTTAGTCTGAGGGCTCTTTAACTTAATTAGTTTCCAGCTTAGAATTTGAGGGAAAAGAATAGGAGGAGAGATGGAGAGATGGGTTAAAGGAAATTGTCTTGAGCATGTTACCAAAAGTGACACTTCTCATCAGATTTCTGCTAAAATCCAGGTACGTTTTGTAAACAGCTCTTTACCTTCGACGACGAGTCTGATAAAGAAATGACACCAGCCTGTAAGATGCACAGTCCTTCAGGCCCAGTTCACGTCCAAAACTGGTTCTAGTTTACGTTTTCAACGTCTCCTGGGTTCCGCGTTGGTCATCAGAAAATGCGTCAGCTCCTGGCCTCTGACTTCAAGATAAACTTATTCCAGGAAGGAATAAACAAAGTTTTGAGCTTACGCTCATTCGAAGTGGACTCATAACAGCATGTTATTTAGTCCTTAGCTGAATGACTGTCCTTGGCGGGTGACAGGCATTCATTCAGCCCTTTGGGAAAGGTTCACATCTCTTTGAAGTTCCTAGCAAACTCTGAAGTGTTTCAGCAAAAGTTAGAACTTAAAAGAAGATCATGAGAGGAGTGAGACTTGTGTTATCACGACCCAAGGTTACAGCCAGCAGCAGAGGAAAATGTTTAGAAAAAACAGAGAAAGCTGGAGCCCTTCTCCTGAAAAACAACGGATTAACTGTCTTCTGACTTTCTAAACAAAACCGTCGGGTCTCTCTGACCCGAGACTTCAACTTTAACACAGCAGTGAACACAGTAATACTCCATATTAAAAGAATAACAGCATATAACATATATCATGAAAATGACAAAAGTTATTCTTTTGATCACATCAGCCTAAAATCAAAGATAGAAATAGTCTCTTTTGGTGACTATATTCTCAGATTACAACTAATGGAATGATTTTGTGGTAAATGTCTTGCTTTACTGAGAGGTCAGTAAAGGTCATCTCTGGAACAGTTCAAACACACACAGGCGTATCAAAGTGGACACGGTCATGCCCACTACATCTCCCCCCTTTTGGAAGTCATCGCCAGTCCTTGGGGATGAGGTCCAACACGAAAGGAAACCTTGAACTGTCTCTGATCTTGAAGTAATCCAGCAAGTGGAAAAGAAAAATCAAAAATTATAATCCCATAAAGTTTTGGAAATTCCATACTGTTCGTAGGTAATCCCATTGCGGTAAGCTTTTAATCCCTTGGAAAACAAAGTCTGTTAACTCTTGGAAAACAAAGTCTGTGATCCTTGGAAAACAAAGTCTTATAATCCACAGCGGTAATTCCACAACGATTAGTTTTGTTGATTGATCAGCAACAATTGTTTTCATAATCAGCATGTAGAGGGGATCCCTCGATTGACGCAGAGGAGGCGACCCTTGGATGAAGGTTGAAGACCAAGCGTTGGAGCTGCAGGTCCCCACATCGAAGGTTGTTGGCTGGTTGGTTTCCAGTCAGTGCCACTCTGGTTCTATGTGTCATGCAATTATGTGGTTTTTTAGGTGGGCTTATGATTGGGATTTTACATTAAGCCTTACCTATATGCACCTGGTATGTAAGCTATCATGGTTTAGATCAGCTACAATTACCAATTAAGGGGTGGATCAATTCTGTAAAATTAGATATAGGGATTTGTACCTATAAAATTTTGGAGGGCTTCTGTAACGAAGGCCTCTAATTCCAAACTATTCCTCCATTCATTACTTAGTTTAGGTTAAACTAAAATAAAAATGAAATATAGTTTGATCTAAATGTCTGTTGTCTTTTAGACGAACGACGTAGGATTTGGTATTCCTAATAAATTTTGAAGTCTATGGCGAGACTCATCAAAATGAATAGATAATCTAGAATAGAAACGATCGAATCGGTTCAATTTAGAAATTGTGAGACCAGTGTAGTTTATGGTACCTTGAGTAGCTTTAAACTACATTGACTCTTCGACGATTGAGATTTAACAAACGAACTGCATGTTGGCATAGTTAAATCCATATCATTCATTAACCAATGTTAATACAAAACCTTTTTGGCTGGGAGTGTTCAGAACCAAACAATATCTCAACTAATGACAACAGTAATGACTAAACAACAAGGAAACAACGTTTCACTGCTTCGACACACTCTTGTCGTCAGATTCCAAAGTGCAACACACAAGAAAAACAGGTCTCAACTTTATGACCGAGGTCAAATTAAATCTCGTGGATTTAAACGGTTGTTAAGGTTAGTTTTTGTTGTGGGTTTTAGACTTAGCGTTTCTAAGTTCAAATTAGACAATGCGACTTATAGGGTGGGAAATATGGTAGTTTAAACCTGATTAGTTTATTTACTAACTTGTGTTTGGACGACCTTATTATCCCATGAAGTCGGTGAGTTTGTGAGATCTTTGTCTTTAGTGGAGTCATTGAACGCCTTGTAAGGTTTGATCTGATTTCGATGTACCCATTTAGCAATTGGCTCTTTGCGGCCTTTGCTGATTTTGATTTCGTAGACGACTGAGGACACTTTGTCTGTTATCAGATGAGGTCCAGTCCACCTGGGCATTAGTTTGCGGGCGAGAGTTCCGGTCCCGGACCCTCCTTTCCCGGTTGCTGGGGCGAACGTATAGTACCAGACTCTGTCTCCCACTTGGAGTTCATTGTGAGAGGCCTTCTGGTCATAGTACGCCTTGCGTCCTTCAGCGGACCTTTCCAGGTTTTTCTGGGCGAAAGCAAAAGTGTTTCTGAGGTGTACATTCAAATCTTTCATGTATTGTTGTGTAGTGTAGGCTGTCGCCATGACGGCGTCACCTGGTTGGTACAACAGGTGTAGAGGGAGAGTCATTTGTCGACCGGTCATCATCTCGAAGGGAGAGATGCCAGTTGATGTGTGTGGAGTGGCTCTTATGGCCATGAGGACCAGAGGGAGTTTCACATCCCAGTCCTTGTGATTTGCAGCCACGTATTTCTTCAAAATACTCACCACAGTTCTGTTTGCTCTCTCTACTTGGCCTGAAGCCTGTGGGTGGTAGCCGACATGAAAGTTGGCCTTGACGCCTAGCGTCTTCCACAGTTCTTTCATCACTTCACCTGTGAAGTGTGTACCTTGGTCTGAGTTCACCCGAAGGGGAAGTCCAAACCTTGAGAATATATGATTCATTAACAACATAGCAGTAGTTTGTGCTGTGTCGTTAGGAGCTGGTAGGCATTCTACCCATTTGGTGAATGCACAGGTTACCGTGAGAAAATATTTATTTCCTCTAGAGCTCTTAGTGAGTGGTCCAACCCAGTCGATCTGGAGGTCAGACCATGGGAATGCAATGCCTCTGCTTTGCAGTGGTGCTCTGTGAAGTGGTCTGGTTGGCTGAAACTGGCCACAGACCACGCACCCTTCAATGTAGTCCTTGACATCCTTTTTCATTCCAGGCCAATAGGCAATTTGTTTTAATGCCGTCAGCGTGGCTTTATCTCCTTTGTGTCCTGCGGACGGGAGATCATGGGCATGAACTAACATCACCCCCCTTTGGTCATGGGGAACCACGAACACAGGTGAGGACGTTGGTCCATGAGCGAAAGTTAAGATGCCCTTGATTAGTTTTAGCTGTTTGCGCAGCTGATAAAGGACCTTAAGGTCTGGATCGGAATCCAGGTCGTCTTTAGACGGACTATTTTTGTCCGGATCAGTCAGGTACAGTATCATGGAGTTGATAGCAGGATCCGACTTCTGTAGTTGGACGATGTCAGGGTCAGTCAGTGCAGGTCGGACAGAGACTGCGTTGTCAGCAGGTCTGGCTGCGGCCTGTGCACGTGTGACTGCCATAACCCTGACTGAAGGTTGTGTTGGCAGAGTCTCGATTAACCAGGAGGGGTCGAAGGACCATAGAGGACCTTCGTCGGCTCCTTCCTTGGCTAAGGAATCTGCAATGTCATTGTAGTACTTGTCATCGCCTGGGACTCTAGAATGCCCTGGAACTTTCTTCCAGTAGATCTGTAAGTCGTGTGATGTCACCAAGTGATCACACGCTATGAAAAGCTCTTTGTGTTTGACCACTTTTCTGTCGCTTGTTAGGAAACCGTTCTGTTTCCACACAGCGAGGTGACAAGCGAAACTCAAACGAGCATAGTTAGAGTCAGTGCAGATGACTAGCGTCTTGATGGAGCGTTCTACTACCATCTGGAGAGCTATTAGGATTCCTGCAATCTCAGCATACTGAGAAGTCTGAGAGCCTAATTTGTAGCTGAAAGTTATCTGTTCTTGGTCTTGGAGGAGAACTCCTCCAACACCTGCCCTACAGATTTTGTCGCGGAGGAATGAAGATCCATCCACGTACAATGTTGTCATATCTTTGCAGATATTGTCATCAAAGAAGTGGTGATTCGGGTCTTCGGTTACTGGGGGTTTTACCTCAACCGGCGGCTGGGTGGCTGGTACATCTTGTGTACACTTCTGGCAGATTGCCAAGTCCGTCCCCAGATGAGACCTCTTGTTTTGACCATAACGTATGTCTAGGTTAAAACTTTGAAGCGCCATGAGCCACGTTGCTCAAGGGCACAGAGTGGGGCAAATGAGGGTGGAGGCAGGTTTGGGATGCTTCACCAATCCCACCCACATTTTTTGATGTCGACGGTACCAGGAGTTGAACCGGCGATCTTCCAGTCACCGGCCCACCTTCTCCAACCTCTGTATCACCACTCCCAAAAATGAATATTCGAACAAATTGCAGCAAGGTAAAAAATATATTTAAAGAAACCTAAAGCTAAATCAAATGACATCAGGTGTAATTTGTTTTGTCAACAACAACAATGTCCTATTCATTTACATGGAGTGAATATTTATAAACATGGGGCCGAGATGGTGTAGAGGCAGGGCAGCCGGCTCAGGACCGGAAGGTCCCGGGTTCGATCCCCGGTCACTGCATACCTCGTTGTGTCCCTGGGCAAGACACTTAACCAACCCCGAGTTGCTCCCGGTAGGACTGGCTGGCGCCTTGCAAGGCAGACCACCACTACCGGTGTATGAATGTGTGTATGAATGGGTAGATGGCTGGTACTGTGAAGTGCTTTGGGGCCCCTCATAGGGGGCTGGAAAGCGCTATATAAGTAAGCTCCATTTACCATTTACCATTTAAAATCTGTACTGAAACCAGCCAATAGCAAAATTGGTCACATATTGTACCTGCTTCTACTTCCAGATACACTGTAGGAGTCTACTCATATATAGTCTTACATCTAATTATTTTTTTCCTGAAAATTTCGATTCAATTCAATTCAATTTCAATTCAGTTTATTTATATAGCACCAAGTCACAGCAGAAGTCATCTCATCATGGCACTGAACACATTCATCTACATAAAAAGTAAGTTAATAACATTATTTATCTGAGGAACCAGCAGACTGCTTTTCATGTTTGTCCATTCAGTTTTTCATGAGGTATTTGACTAAATGCCCTGTCACATGATAATTCTGTAGACAACTATAGCAAACAAATAAAAATGTTGTCCAACATGGTGTTTGCTGAAGATGGAATAAAAAATCGCCTGGAAGTTTGTTATGGACATACTATACACATCACATTGCTAACAAGTTGAATGAATATACTGTATAACCTATTTATCATCTGTAACTTGTACAAGCGTATGACTGTTTTTGACTTATGCTGAGCTTATGATCAGTGTTAGTGTAATTTGTGCCAAACTTGTGCATAGTATGTTGGAGCATGCTGCAATGATAAATGTGACATCAGACATAGAAAGTGCTAGTCTGCACTCTACACATGCAGTCAGTAATTCTGCATTGATCAACATGCTTCAGAAGAAAAACAATGGCCCTCATTCACGAAAATGTTCGTATTTTTATCCTAAATTTCTCCTACTTTTGTTCGTACGAAGCGTTCGTACGAACATGCCACGTCAGATTCAACAAAGTCTTCTATCCTGAGGAAACGTGTGTAAATGGGTTGCGTAAATATGATGAATCCCACCTGTTCTAAACAGCTGCGCGTGCACGCGAGAGGTTATTTACATAATTCCCACCCCTCAAAACACCATATAAGGCCACGTTTCCTGCCTTCTGACAGCAGGAAGTGTCCATTCATTCAAACTCAAGAAGTAAAAGGAGGAACTTCACGCGTTCGGAGATCTGCTCTCAGTCGCGCTGTGGCTACCCCCCACCCCCCGCAAGTGTCGGATGGTCAAATATCTTTAATTTTAGTGTACTGTGTTACATTATAGTTTCACTTATTCAGAAGAGCCGTGGCGCACCGCTACCCCCCACCCCCCCCGAAGTGTCGGATGTGTTTTTGAACAGAAGCATTTTAAAATGTCTCGAAACTACAGTTAACTTCATATTAATATTGTAGTGCATATGTTTTGTCTCCCGTGGGTCGTACAGTATCAGAAATCAAGAATAAATGGTTTGATCTGAAAATGGCTTCAAACAAACGTCTCGCCGCAGCACGGACAGGAGGTGGTCAAGGAATAGTCTGAGATGGTGGACAATAAATGCCACGCTGCAAGACGCGTGCCAACATGTTTTGCAGCACAAATGGGTCATGCGCGCACCTCCTGGTCAGCGCGCAACCACATTCTGCAGGTTATATTTCGAATCAGATATAATAATCTATTGCTCCGATGGTGTTTGGCACAAGATCAGTCTTAATTCGTACTTGTTCTGCGGCGGTGTATGGGGATTTTATGTACCTGGGTGTTAATATGAGGAGCGGCTTTGATGACCAAGGGGAGCGCACGACTCACTGAAGCCTGCGCGACACACCAGACAAATTAAACTTAAAATTATAATTCTAATTCAAACAGAATAACCTATTGTCAAGAATAATTATGGTGCGTGATTTTTTTAAACCCAAAATATTTTCTAAATAA
>JBBPBX010038702.1:0-20205 GCA_038048925.1 Garcialebias charrua
CCGAGTCGATCAGGGCCTGAACAGGGAAAGTAACAGTATTAATACAAAGAGTCACGGGCAGTTTCAAATAACTCACAGGAGTGTTAGAAATAGTACCTACCAGTATCTCCTGTTTAACTGGTGGGCTCAATCTTTTACCCACAGGAAACAGTTTTGGATGCGGCGGCGTCGCTCCTCCGGTGTCAGCCGAGTGTGTCCGATCTGCATCGGCTCGGGTTTGGAGGATGACGTCACGGGGACCGGTAGAATCCTTCCGTGTGGCAAGTGCTCATGGGTAGTTCTCTTCCATCTGACACTCTTGTGCCCTGTTGTCAGCTCTAATCGCTAAAGCTACAGCTCCATCTAAGTCAACAGGTAATTCACTCGTGAATATTTGATCCTTAATGTTGCTATTGAGCGAGTTAAGAAAAGCACTACGTAATGCCTTCTCACCCCAACCGGATTCCTCCGCGAGAATGCGGAAGCGAATGGAAAACTTTGCTACGGTGTCTTTTCCCTGCCGGACTGAAAACAGTTTCTGAGCGGCTTCTTCTTGGAGTAAAGGATAATCAAATACCTTGAGGAAGTCTCTGATGAAATCAGCAAAAGGCAAAGCCTGGATCGGACGTCGGTGGAGGTAAGCGTTGACCCACTGAAGTGCTTCACCCTTCAGAGCGGCGACTATATATGATATACAAGAAGAGTCAGAGGAGTACGTTACCGAAGCACGGCTGAACGCCAGATTGCACTGAAGCAGAAAGCCCCCACACTTTCTTGTGTCACCCTCAAACAACTCTGAAGGCTTGATATCAGGTTTTTTGACATGTTGAATGTGTCTGGTTCCATGGTTTTAGGCTGTTTGGAAGAAGAAGAGGGATTATTGTTTGTCCTTTGTTGGAGAGAAAAAAAACATACTACCTAGTTTAAGGAGATTATCCTGCATTATTTCTTGCTGTTTCAGAACCTGTTGTAAGGCCAGAGTTAGAGAGTCTCTCCCCTGTCTACTACCTGGTTGAAGTGGTTCTTCCCCAGTCGTGCCAGAGGGGTCAGTTTGGCTGGGACAAACTATTGTGGTGTCGTTTGTAGGATCCCAAAGTGACAGACCGAGAAAGAGTACACAACAACCAGGTAAACAAAATAAGTGTTCTTTATTTACAGGTGCAGTTGGAGGGAAAAAGCTGGAAGAGAAGGGAGTAGAGGTGAGTATCCAATCTTGTTGTTTTGATGCTTGAATCTTTTGAAGTAATTGGAATTGTCTTACTTGTAGTTTTCAGGAGAAAGAACCAGAGGAGAGTTGAGGTCCTGGTTTCAACAATGAGATGGAGCAGGTGAGGAGCGGTGGAGAGAGGAACAGGTAGACCCAGTATTTGTAGAACCGCTGATGAGACTGGACTCTTGGTGTTTCTGCAGGTGCACCCGAGAGTGCTGGAAGAAGCCCGTGGAAGGACTTCAAAGGAGCAGGACATGGAAGTCTCATAGGCAGAAGTTGTCCCAGCACTGAAGAGTTGTCTAGCTGCTGCTTAAGTAAGCCACCAGAATCAGTCCTCATCAGGCAGCAACAGGTGGGTCTCATCAGAACAATTAGAAGTGTGCTGTGGAGAGAGTGGGAGAGACAAAAACAGGGAGAAACCAGGAATCCTACAGAGTGTACATCTACAACTCATTTATAGTTAAAGTCAACTCAATTCAAGATGTCCACCACAGTTAATCAAAGTCAGCCAACACAACAATAACTAAATCATCATATTCACAGATTTTATTTATTTATTTCTTCTTTTGGCTGCTCCCTGCGTTAGGGGTTGACACAGTGAACTAAGTCGCACAAAGACTTGGCAGTTATTTTTACACCGGATGCGCTTCCTGACGCAACCACAGTCCACCGAGCTACCACAGCCCTCTGTGTGGAGCAGAGAGCTGCCATCTAGGACACCCAGATGAGCAGATGGTGGGGGTTAAGGGTCTTGCTCAAGGGCCCAGAGTGGGGCGAATGGGGGTGGGGGCAGGTGTGGATTCTTCACCTATACCACCCACATTTTTTATGTTGTCGGTACCGGGGCTTGAACCGGCGATCTTCCGGTCACAGGCTTACCTTCTCTAACCTCTGCACCACCACTCCCCAATTCAGATATTGAGCTAAAATATGATGTGCAATAGCTGAAAAATATTTACATTTGCAACACATACTAACATGTAACAACATACTGTGCTAATAATGCTCCTACAAGCACCCTGCAGATGTTGGATGCTGTCTATCATGGTGCACTAAGATTCATAACTGGCTGTGATTATCGTACCCACCACTGCACCCTGTATTCACTGGTTAACTGGACATCATTAACTTCACACAGACTCTTCCACTGGTACATTTTCATCTTTAAATCACTTCTTGGTCTGCTGCCTTCATACATCTCCTCCTACATGTCTCTGCGTGAGTGCAGCTACAGCGTGCGCTCTCAGGACATGATTACCTGCAGTGTTCCGTCAGTGAGGACTGAACTTGGAAAAAGGGCCTTCTCCTACTCCGCTCCTGCTTCCTGGAATATCTTACAAAAAGATCTGAAGCTCTCGACCTTGACTTCTCTAAATGGCTTTAAGAATCTGTTGGAATCCTGGCAAAAGCCAATGCAGACATGTTCCTGTTTTTGATTTTCTACATTTGCCTTATAATCTGTCTGTTTTACTACTTTGACATCTTTGTTTTAACTTGTTAAAAAAATCTGTATGCCTCTCTTATGATTGTCTATTGTCGATTGTCCAAGGAAAATCTAATGTTGCTGTTGTCATTGTTCTTTAGTTTGTAGCCAGGTCTCTCTTGTAAATGAGTCCTCGAGGCTCAATGGGATTAACCTGCCTAAATAAAGGTTGAATGAATTGTGTAAGATCATGCATATTGTTTTCATGGTTTGACTTGTCTTCCTTTAATCTATTTTCTTAACATATGATAATACTGTACTGTTTTAAAATTGTCATAAAACTGTCATGAAATGCCTTTTCATGCCTTTAAACCTATCATCAGCTAAGTTTCATGGGTCTAAAGTTTGTGGCTGCTTAAACAACTTTGCAAAGTTTTAAACCTAAAACTGGCAGAGTTCTACCTTCAGGAATGCAGAGTTGCTGCACTCTCAGCAATTAATTGAGGTAGGAATACTAAAAGCAGATCCTCCTTCCAGCCACGGTCTAAGTTTCAGCAGAGTGGCAGAAACCTTTCTCGATGAGCTTCGTATTGATTACGGGTGGCCATCACCCTTCTGGGCTCCATCTTAAACCAGGCCCCTGCAGATTTATGTGCCTTTCACACAGGTTTATGTTTGCTGTAATGCCTCTTTGTTCAGCACAGAATTGGTGTTTCTGTCACATTGCTAAAAGCTATTGTGCAATATCCATCGCTTGGAATGGGCTTTTGGATGTGTCAGGTACCACAGATCTATAGCACAATGTGCAAGAGGAAAACATTTTTTTTTTAAAGCTGTAAACTCATAAATCTGTGTCTTTATACTGATTGATGGTGCAGGCTGTCACTTTACACCACAAGCAAAGTGGATAACAAACAGCTGACAATGTGTTAAATATAGATCTCAGAGGTGTTCTATGAAATAATATGACAATTGTTTGATGTCTGTGATGAGTGTGTTTCCATTTACTCTCAGCCCGGACCATTTCCGCTGACATCTTGGCTTGTTCAGGGCTCCCGATAGTATTCTGAAATGATTGATAGGTGGATGTCTGGGTGGTATCTTTACCTCCTCCATGTATATACTTTCAGCTGATGCTGTCTGAGACAGGCCAGCTGTTCGAACCATTTTGGTCAAGTGCCTGAATCAGCTGCTCTCCCTGATTGTACCACTACTCAGTGATTATGGCAATCATAAAACCACTCTTACTACACGGTTGTATTTCCTCCAGCTGGTCTGTTTGATTCCATTTCCTGAGTGAGGATTTAAAGCTCCACTGACATCATCTTTTAACTTTCCATAAAATGGCACAACATATATATATATATTAAGATTGACCCCTGATCGTTTCTGCTAAAACAATGTTAAATTAATTAGAATTCCTCTCGAAAATAGTTTAAAATTAGCGCCGTTTTTTTAACACGATAAATAGGGATTTCGCCGTCGCAGGATGATGACGTCATAACAAGAATTTTCTCTACTGCGCAGCTTGAAAACAATGGAGGAGCTACAAACTCGATCCGTCCAATTTAGCCATTTAAAAGTTAATATTTTAGCGGATTGTCTGCAGAGAAGCCAAAGTTATTTCCAGTAAACAGCAGGTTATAATTTTTTTTCAGCTCCTGCTGGTTTTTGGAGACTTTTCACTTCAGGACGTGAGCAGCTCTGTGAGGACTTACAGCATAGTTTCCACAGCACTGAAATGGTAATATATTAGTTAATGGTTCTAATAATTATTCAACATTAATTTATAGTTTAAAAAATTAGTCCCTTTTAAAATATCTGTTAAATATATTATTCTTTTATTTTATTTTGTTTGTGTTTTCAGGTTTCCAGGTCTCCAGTCCATCACCTGAGGCTCTTCCTGAACCACTAGTACAACCCAGACTTTCACATCACAGCAGGTAAGATTGCATCAACGAAAAGAATAGTACTCAACAATATTCTTTGATGTGAAGTGATAACTTAAGCATAGCCTTTTATAATTTATTAGTCGTTTGGTTTTACCCAAAATGTCCACACATCTACTCATTCTTATCATCCCACCCTGGACTTAGTTCTGACCTATGGCATAGAGATTAAGGACGTAGTAATAGTTCTTCAAAATCCTTTTCTGTCCAACCATTTTAATAACCTTTAAGTTTACATTAAAGGACTACACAATCACTGAGAGTAAATTTAATCTTTGCAGGTGCTTATCAGAAAATGCTGTAACCAAATTCAAACAATCTCTTACATTCTGAGTACATCAATATTTCCTCTGCCTTGCAGAGTAATGCATCAGAGAACAGTGACTTAGATCATCTAGTTGATCATCTTACAACTTTGATGCAAACTTCACTTGATAAAATTGCTCCAATGAAAAATAAAGTAATCAATCAAAGGAAACTGGTTCCTTGGTTCAATTCTGAGTTGCATACTTTAAAGCAGGCATCTAGAAACCAGGAGCAAAAATGGTAATGTTGAATAGTTTTATTTAACTTGGAAATATAGTCTGCTAGCATATAAGAAAGCTCTCTCTAAAGCTAGGACTTTATATTACTCATATTTAATAGATGAGAATAAAAATAACTCTAGGTTTCTGTTTAGTACTATTGCTAGACTAATTAAAAGTACCATCTCTGTTTAACCATGTATCCCTACATCTATAAGTAGTGATGACTTCATGAGATTCTTTATAAATAAAATTATTTCAATTAGAGAGAAAATTCAAACCATCCTTCCTTCTACTATCCCTAGTCCCATGTTAAATGAGACAACTTTAGGAACTTCACTAGAGCCTGAATTGTGTTTGGAATGTTTTTGTTTTGTTGAACTCTCTGAATTGACAAAAAATAATAGCCTCATTCAAACCATCCACATGTCTGCTCCCAACCAGGCTGTTTAAAGAGGTATTTCCCCTAATTAATGTCCACATTTTAAATCTACTTAATTTGTCTTTAATGAATGGTTATGTAGTAAGGTTGCTGTAATTAAACCATTTCTTAAGAATCTGACCTTGATTCAGAAATTCTGGCAAATTATACACCTATATCTAACCTAACTTTCATCTAAAAATTTCCAGAGAAAATAGTTGCAAGTTAGTTGCATGAACATCTACAAAGAAATAATCTGTTTGAAGAGTTTCAGTCTGGGTTTAGAGCTCATCATAGCACAGAAACTGAATTAGTAAAAGTCACTAATGATATTCTCATGGCCTCAGACAATGGATTGTGTCTATATTTGTCCTGTTAAAACTCAGTGCTGCATTTGATACAGTTGCTCACAATACAGTATTTTACTAGAGGCTTGAATATGATATTGGGATAACAGAAACAGCTCTAAAATGGTTTAAATCACATCTGTCCGATAGATTCCAGTTTGTAAATGTAAATAATAAATTGTCTTCATACACCAAAGTTGGTCATGGAGTCTCTCAGGGGTCAGTGCTTGGGCCAATTCTCTTTACTTCATATATGGTTCCATTAGGTAAAGTTATTAAACAGAATGGGATACATTTCCATTGTTATGCTGATGAAACACAATTATATTTGTCCATTAAACCCATTGAATCCAATCAGTTACTTAGACTACAAACATGTCTTAAATACGTAAAAATCTGGATGACCCTTAATTTTCTCCTTTTGAATACAGACAAGACTGAAGTTTTGGTTTTTGAATCTGAGCACCTTAGGAATACATTTTCCAGTCTTTCGCCCTCCTTAGATAACATTAATCTTGCCACCAGTTAAGAATTCTCTTGTATATCTACAAATCGCTGAACAGTCTCTCTGCGCCCCCATCTCTCTGATTTGCTACACCTGTATGTCCCACCACGTTCTCTGAGGTCAGCGAACCAGCTACTTCTCACAGTTCCAGGAACTCGTCTTAAAGGCAGAGGTGACAAGGCCTTCTCTGTAGCAGGCCCAAGACTCTGGAATGAGTTACCTCTGCTTGTCAAACAGTTCCCCTCCCTCTTGGTTTTCAAATCCCGTTTAAAGACCCACTACTATTCCGTTGCTTTCAACACCAGATGATCTGTGTTTTGGTCATTATATTTATTATCTGCGATGATTTTATGTCTATATTCTGTTGTTTTTTTTAACTTCATTTTGTATGTTGCCTGTTGTTTGTTTGTTTGTTTGTACAGCACTTTGGTTGGCCTTGTCACTGTTTTAAGTGCTCTATAAATAAAATGGTATGGTATGGTATAGGGGTGTAACGAGATCTCGTTGTACGAGATCTCGCGATATTAAACTCCCGCGATATCTCTCGTTGAGAGGTAACGTTGTCTCGCGAGTCGCTAATGCTAATGCTAGCAGAGCCCCTAGCAAGTCAGCGTCACGGACAGCATGGCTTCGCCGGATGAAGTTGCTATAGAAGACGCCCCAACTACTGATGGAGGGTCCCGGTGCCGCAGACGCCTCTACATTGATGGAGGGTCCCGGCGCTGCCGACGCTGCCCCGAATGTAAAGACACGCGTGTAAACGTGTAAACACCGGTGTGACCGGTGTTGCCAGATAGAGTCCCACCCACCCAAAGCACTCTTTACCCGCAAAAGTCAGAAGGAAAATCGCGGTGAACCGCCCAATCTGGCAACACTGGTGAGTGACGGCTGCAGATTCAGCGCTGATGCGGATATTTATGTTCAATTTTTGGAAAGTCCTGCGTGAATATCTATTTTTTTAAACAAAGTTGAACGTTCTAAGGTCTAAGGAGATTCAATCAGTAAAATGAAGACATCAGTTGAGTTTGTAATACATGTTAAAACAGAATAAAAGCCTTTTTGCGGCATAAAACCGATCTTTGAAGTTTTCTTGAACTAACATTAAAATCTCGTCTCGTTCTCGCGAACTCTGTAATTTGTCTCGTCTCGTCTCGTCTCGAGAGTTTTATGTATCGTTACACCCCTAGTATGGTATGGTAATTAGGGATGCACCGATCCACATTTCTCACTTCCGATCCGATACCGATACTTAAGAACTAGGTATCGACCGATACAGATACTTTTCCGATCCGATACTGTTCAGGTATTTGAATCTGTATAATGAAATATTTGTACTGAGACCATAAAGTTATGTGTATTTTGGAATGTTTTCTATACTATAAAGACTATACTGTTAAAGTTTGTGAGTTTCCTGTTGTGAGTGTCTTCATTGGTTTTAACTCACATAATGTTAAGACGGCAGTCACAGAATATGTTGGAACACAAGTGCTCTTTGAAGCTGGATCGGAAATATCGGCAGGTTGGATCCGATACCCGATACTTAAATTATGCTGGTATTGGATACCGATACCGATACTGGATCGGATCTGCCCCATCCCTAATGGTAATGTTAAAAATATTGGTGTTATTTTTGATCAGGACATGTCTTGTATCCCCAACATTAAAAACTTTACTAGAACTGCCTTCTTCCACCTCTGTACCAGTAATATTGCAAAAATTAGAAACATCTTATCTAAAAATGATGCAGAAAAACTGGTTCATGCATTTGTCATGTATAGACTGGACTATTGTAATGGTTTATTATCTGGGTATCCAAATACTTCTTTAAAATGTTTTTAGTTTATCCAAAATGCTGCTGCCAGAGTCTTAACTGGAGTTAGTTGGAGAGATAATTTCTCTCAGGTTTTAGTTTCTCTCCACTGGCTCCATGTCAAGTCCAGAATATAATTCAAAAGCCTACTTCTAACCTACAAAGCTCAACAACCTAGCTCCACCTTGTATTACAGAACTTATTGTTCCATATTTTCCCAACAGTGCACTTCGCTCTCAGACTGCAAGTTTATTCACAGTTCCTAGAATTTATAAAACCAGAATGGGAGGCAGAGCTTTCAGTTATCAGGCTCCTCTTTTGTGGAACCAATGTCCAGTCTATGTCCGTGAGGCTGACAAATTCTCCAGTTTTAAAACTAGGCTTAAAACTTTCCTTTTTGCAAAATCCTATAGTTAGGGTGGGCTTGGGTTTCATGAGCTTCCCCTTAGTTATGCTGCTATAGGCTTATGGTACATCCAGACCAAACGCATTTTCAACTGCAGGAGCGTCCGGTTTACATGCAAAGTCAATGGGGGACGCGCCTCCTAGCGCATCTTGGCGTCGGGCGTCACGTCACGTGCGTGTTGAGCGTGCTGGAAAGCGCTTTCCGTGCACGTGAACCCGCGTCAGCCTCCAAAGCACGCCTTGAACATGCTGAAGATTTTGCCGTTCAAACTCATGAACGCGTGTGTCAACCAATCAGGGAGAGTCGGGGGAGGAAAGAGGGGGAGAGTCCGCTATGTGACGCGGAAACGAGGGGACGGGTATTGCGCAACTATGTGACGTATTGTTTGTGGGACACAGAAAAAACCCGCAAAGTCGTGTACTATGGAAGAGAAACTCATTGTAGCTGTGTGTTCGCGACAAGTCCTTTACGACCAGTCAAGTCTGCTCTACAGAGACAGAAATAAAAAGGTCCTTGCCTGGCGGAGTGCAGTGAGGAACTCGGTATACCAGTAACTTTGCAGGTTGTTTGGAGGTAAGCCTGAGATTGCTCACTAGTAAGATAATACCCGTATAATTTACAGGTATTATTAATATTGCTTCAATAATTATATTTGTGTTTCATTTTGCTTCATTACATCATCCTGCTTTCTTTTCAAGTTCTAACGAGAAAGTAGAAAGATCCAAGTATCTGGAGGAGCGAGGCAGTGGTGTAACAGAGAGTGGGTCAGGCATGTGGTTCAGTATGTTTTTTTTTTTCATTCAGGATAAACCACTTGTTCAAGTATGAGACATTAAAGGAATCTAAGGAGTAGAGAGTGTTTATATGTCCAGCAGTATTTGGGGAAATCAAAGGTGATTCTGAACCGAGAAGGTTCATGTGAAGGTAAATACAAAAGTCTCAATATTATAAACAGTCAAAGAATGATCACAAGAGTTGACCAAAGTGATCAATGGTATGATGGTACAGTTCTGTGTTGAGTTGAGATCCAAATTGTGATTTTGTTTAATCAAAGGACTGATGTGCAATAGACCTTTTACCAGTTGACGTCATCGCGCATGCGCACTCGCATTTTTCTAGAATTTACCGGAAGCTGGGGATAACGCAGCCTCACTACTAGTGTTTTCATTACTGCCAACGGTTGCGGTGGGGAAATATGACTTTTATTGTGTTTATAATTGTTCGAGGCAACGTAAACAAGTAAAAGAAGAAGGTGAGACTTGTTCGTTTTACCAAGTCCCTCTAGGAAAGTCGAGTAAAGCGACTAAAAGAAGGAAGATGTGGCTTCAAGCACTTCGCCGGCAGGACTTCACCCCGACACAAAACAGCAAAGTGTGTAATCAGCATTTTTTATCTGGCATGGCAAAACTCCGTGGAATACGTTCCTACATTACATCTTGGATATGGGAAACAGACAAAAAGGAGAACAACCTCCCGCAGCTGAACAACATGCTACTGGCAGTTGCTAAGCTAGCTAGTTCTACTAGACCTCTCTGTACCACAGTCCACTCAACCTGCGACATGCAAGGAGATTCTTCCTTCAACCCCCCTGAAGAAATAACAGGTGAGTAAAATTTCATCAAAACATGCAGCTGTATAAAAATAAACAGACCACTGCACTGTTAGCCTGTTATCATTTGAACTCTTTCTGCGTTGAAAAAATATACAGTAGTAGTTTCCACAAGACAAACATGTTTTTTTTTTTTACATTATTTGAGGTCTGACAGCACTGCATCTGAAAACATTTCGGCCATTTCTCTGTTTCTGTAAATTAATAGCACAGTTTTGCTGAGAGCATCTGTGACATGCTGTCACAGAAAAAAAGAGCAATCATCCTGTCTTCAAACATATACCGATAGAGTGAAATGAGAAGAAATGGGAGAAAAAAATGATTAAATGGAATTATATTAAAAATTAATTAATGTAATGTTATATAAAAAAAAACAACTAATGTCTCTCAAGTATTAATTGTATAATAATATTTCTCAGTTGGAAAGGAATATACACATTGCTAGCATAAAGGAAATTCAGAAAATCTTATGGCATATATGCTCAAACTGAGGTTGCTATTGAAAAATTAAATGCTCTAAATAATGTTAGGTTTAAATTACAAGTTCATGCAAATGATACATTGCATAGAGGCATTTCATCATAATTCATCTGAAAAAAAGATGCAGTTGTCACTAGTTTTAATAAAAACCCTGTATCTGCCTATTCCTCGACATTTCATTTTTGTAATACATCGTCCTTTGCATGTTATGGGTCAAAACTAATGCACGCACATGCACGAGAGGTGTGTGTGTGTGTGACAGTGAAGTTAACCATTCATTGCTCTGTGTGTATAAGCATACAGTTTAACTATACATAAGACTGTTTTGTTTATTGTGTTTTGAGGTCTTCATATTTGTCTTCAAAAATGACAGAAGCTGTTCTTCATCACATTTACAGGTGGAGCAGACCAGACAAATCGCGCTGAAGTGTGCGTTCATGTGGAGCGACTGATTGGCCGAAGAAAATCTTTCAATCTTCTGGATGGGACCTGCACCCGATTCTGGAGGACATCATACACACCTGTGCTTACGTGACTCTTTTTCAAGCAAGGTAACGGTTTTCCTCTTTTCATTCAGACTTTGGCCATTAACTTTATTTTCTATGCAAAATACAGAATGTGTGCAATAATTGAATGTAATAATTGAAATAAAAATGAAGCCATTTCAGTAATGCACAGTTTATTTTGTTAACCAAAAAACTGGTAGAAACATCTTGATAACGTGCAAACTTCAGCTGTATTTTAATCAGTAAAATGAGAAAAGCTTCTGTTGTGATCATCTTGACATTGTGCAAAAACATCACGGGGAACTTCACAATTTCTCCAGATAAAACCTTCAGCTTTGAATAGCAGCTTCTGCATGAAAGAAAAGTCTTCACTGTTTCTACACTCTGATACTTTAGGAGTACAGCTGGCATTGAATCTGAGTGTAATAAGCATGTTTTATGTTCAGTGTGATGCTTGATGTACATGTTTGTCACATCCCAAAAATTAGCTGGATATTATATCTCTAACAGACAGACTGTCCCAGACCTGTTGATGGCCAGCCGGTCAGTGGAGGCTACCAGGAATCCATGCTTGGTGGAGACATGCAACCCTGAATGGAGCAAGGTAATGTCTTCGTTCTCCTTCATATCTGTTATCAATTTATACCTTTGTGTTGCTGCGTCCTCTCTTCACTGCACGACTGTTTGCGTGTTTCTGCCTCAATTAAATCTGATTCTGCTTGTGAGACATTTAAAGACTTTTTGAACTTCTGGCAGGTCTCTCTGATGGTGTGGAGAATGGACAGGGGCCGCCGCGGTCGTCAGCGTCATCTGCCGGAGAGTCTGGATCGAGAACTGCAGCCAGGGGCATAGCATACCTCAAAAGAAAAAAACATGAAGCTTTCAAATGTAGACCAAATAAAGGAATTAAAGAAACATACAGATAAGCGTTAGTGGTTTTTAATGTTTACTACTACACCTGCAATAGGTCAACAATGGCTCCACGCTCAAAATGTTCTTGTGAAGACCAGCCAGCAGTGATGGACTCATTCCGGTCATCAGGATGTCGTGGGTCAAAACGCAGGCTGTTCAGCGTTCTCCTGGAAAACTTTGACGCCAATGTCTGCCTTAAATGACACCAACATGAAAAATGTGGTTGATATCAAACACATATCAGCAAATCTGTAGACGTGTTTTTAAAAAAATGTCCAAAAACTATTCCAGATCTTACAATTGTAGAAAACATTTAAAACCGTACATATGTGATTGCATTTAATTCTTATCTAGTGCCACTAGAAAACAACAATAATTAACACAATACAATAAAGTACAATTGTACAATGTTGAATAGTTTTTTGACTGGAATAAGACAAAATAAGTGATATTGTATTATTCCAGTTGTTGGTGAAGTTTGACTGAAAGTCACCTTTCTGGGTATTTGTGTTATAAGCATCATATGAAATTTCTTCAGGAACACTGATTAATCTCACTTTAAAACTTGCAGCTCATCAAAGTAGCAGGTGCAGTTTGTTTTTGGGCTGGTTCCTTCCATGTACAAGGCAACTGGGTGCAGGTTGGTTTTGAGTGTGTTTCCAACACCCCACAACTGATATTTCTCCATCTCAAACAACAGTGCAGCTGCATGGTTGCAGCCACCTCCATGTCTGCAAAAACAATCACAAACACAATATACAACCATATTGTATGTGTCATTATGGAATTCACATGTAAAATATATTGAGCCTCATGCACAAACCGTTCGTACGCACAGATATGTGCTTATCCTGTGCGTACGAGCGATTAAGGATCATTTGTGGCATCCAACAATGTTTTCGTATCCTAAGATTTTTTTCAGATACGAACAAAATGTACGTGTGGTCTGGACCTGTCGTATATTTTACGAGCAGTCGGTCCGCCGTTATCCAGATGGATTTCCATCACTAATCACTTATATTTCGTTATTTAGAAAATATTCTGAGTTTAAAAAGAATTAAATGCAACGACACAAATTTGTTAAATTAAAAGAAAGCGGCTTCAAACCCCCCCCCCCGCGCCCCACTCGACCACCGTGCGCCCCCGCGCGTGGTGTGGCACACGCCCCCCCACCCCGTGCCAACAGTGGGCACGGGGTCCCCCCGCGCCAGTGTCGGCATGCCCCCCCCCACGCCGCGCGACTGTCGAGCAGACACACACACACGCACACACACACACACACAGCACCGCAGAGAGAGGGGAGAACAAAGCGAAACCAGCTTATTCATTCGTTTCATGTCATTTTTTATTTAAGCTGCCTGTTGACTGCGGGCGCACTGTCATCTGAGTGTGGATCATCGCGCGTCTTGCAGTAAGTCTGCTCCATCTCGCAGACTGTCCACCTGTCGTGCTGCGGCGAGACGTTTGTTTGAAGCCATTTTCAGATCAAACCATTTATTCTTGATTTCTGATACTGTACGACCCACGGGACACACAGTATATGCACTACAATATTAATATGAGGTTAACTGTAGTTTCGAGACATTTTAAAATGCCTCTGTTCAAAAACACATCCGACACTTGCGGGGGGTGGGGGGCAGCGGTGCGCTCTTCTGAATAAGTGAAACTAAATGTAACACAGTACACTAAAATTAGAGATATTTGACCATCCGACACCTGCGGGGGGTGGGGGGGTAGCCACAGCGCCACTGAGAGCAGAACTCCGAACGCGTGAAGTTCTCCTTTGAGATTGAATGAATGGACACTTCCTGCTGTCAGAAGGCAGGAAGCGTGGCCTTATATGGTGTTTTGAGGGGTGGAAAGTATGTAAATTACCTTCCCGCGAGCACGCGCAGGTGAGTAGAGCAGGTGGAATTCATCACCTTTAAGCAGCCCGTTTACACGCTTTTCCTGTGGATAGAAGACTTTGTTGGTTCTGACGTGGCATGTTCGTACGAACGCTTCGTACGAACAAAAGTAGTGGAAATTTAGGATAAGAATAAGAACATTTTCGTGCATGAGGGCCATTGTTTGTAATATATTTAAGATTTTCACACATTTAACTTTACGTCTAATAAAGTGTAAGCTGTATAAACAGCGTGTCAAAAGTGCAATAGTAAATACGTTATCAAACATAATTCAATTTTCCCAGGAAAGCTAATAAATGTATCTCTTGGGATAGTTCTTATTTTTCACATCACAACATCACCAATTGTCTCAGGTTTAATTTAAGACATAGTTTACAGAAATCAAATAAGAAATAAGGACGCTACGAACATTTGTGTGACTGACTCAACCGTCATGTTTTTGTTTACATACTGTGCTAATACTGACGGCTCTTATGAAGACATGGCTCTAGTTATAGCAGCTAACCGAAGATGCTAAACCTGTAACAATAACCAAATCAGTCTAAATATCAGAAGTATTGGTATGAGAAATTTAAAACATTTATTTCTGACGCTTGGATATACAGGTTTTTTTTTTTCTTTCCATTTATAGATGGCCTCCCTTCTCACCTTATAGCCATTCTCTCACTCCAATATGTATTTTTTTAGAGAGAAAGAAAAGAGAAAGTAAGACAACAAAACAACAATTATCCTTAAAAAGAGCACAAGGCAAACACACCCAACCTCCGTCCGCAATCCTGCAAAGCACATGAAAGAACACAGCAACGAAACATACATGCATAAAGACTAACAATATTCATGACCTAGCAGTAGATTTCTATAAATACACATACCCATACCTACAAATATATATACAGTATACATACATATACATTTATATTCATTCATATACCCATCTACATATCTGCATATATCTACATATACATCCCTGCATCCATTTGTGTGTGGTTGTGAGCATGCATAAGTGAATAAGGTTCCTCCAATAGAACATTTAGTAGCGACTGTGAAGCATCAGAGATCCGCCCCCCCAAAGCCCGAGGCAGACGAAGGAGCAATCAAAGCCCAAGACCCTAGGAAGGACCCAGAGTCCCCAGGGCCACCCGAACAGGACGAGCCACTCACCCACTCCCCAGATCCGACCAAGGGGAAGAACCGGACGAACCCCACCAGCGACCACACACAATGACCCCCCCGGGGTCAACCGCGACAAATTCACAGGCCCCCGCCGGAGCCCGCCGCACCGACGTAGCCCCAGGGCCGGTCACCGAGGCCCGGGCACCGGGGACGCCCACCCCTCAGGCCCAGACCCGACAGGACCAGAGGACAAGAGCCCCACCAGGCAGCCACCAGGCCGAGCCGACAAACGCCCAAGCGCCCAACCCCAGATAGTGAGGGCCCCAAGCACGCCCGCAGGCAAAGGAACACCCACCAGGGGGACACGTGGCAGGAGCGCGACACTAAGTAGCCTCAGATGTATCAGAGAGGGGGCAGTCCAAGTCCCAGCCTGACACTTAAACATTCATACACAGACACACTCATTCAGACCCACCCTCATCCTCACCCTTACTCACAGAAAGACAAACAATAACGACACGTTCCATTCATAATCCCGATGCATACTCTATACCCCCTAGGTCCAAGACATGTACCTGCCCCCTACATGGGGCAGCCCACATCCAAACCCAGGAGGTAGGCCCATTCATTCCGGGGCGGAGAGTAGCAGACATAATAATAATAATAATAATAATAATAATTAATTCAATTTATAACGCACTTTTCATTACTGAAAATCTCAAAGTGCTACACATATATATTGAATGCTACACACATTCATAAACCGGTGGCGGCAGACTACCATGCAAGGTGCTTTCCAGTCCTACCGGGAGCAACTCGGGGTTAAGTGTCTTGCCCAAGGACACAACGACACATGGTGCGGGTCCCGGGAGTCGAACCGCCAACTTTCCGATCGGGAGACGACTGCCCTTACCACTACGCCACGGCCGCCCACATCCAAGATCCGGCCCAACCCGCGCCCTGCCGACAGGACAGGACACCCGAGCCTGGGGGTGGGCTGTCAGGGGTTTTCCTGGGATGAGGGGGGGTTAGGGGCCTGGGAATTTGCCGTGGGAGTGGCTGGCGGTGCGCTCCCTCTGGGGCTGCTTGGATATACAGGTTGTTGACAACGACTCACCCTGCTGGACATTCGCAAAAAGCCTGAAGGATTTCCCCATTTCCCATCAGCGCACACAATCACCTCCTCTCGTATTCGCGGCACAATGTTCGGGCATTTTGACCAGTGGTTGTCCACTATTTTAAGAAAACAAGCTTCTAAATTACAACTCGCTATCATTACAAAGCTCCTCGGCTCCTTCCTACTTGCCCCAACTTCCGTTTTCGATTCGCCGCAGCATTTTGCCGTCCAATCAGAACGCTCGTTTCAGGCGAGCTTTGCGTGATGACGTCAACTGGTAAAAGGTCTATTGGACACAGGTGAGAATAATGGACAAGGATGTAATGTGACATCTGATCAATGACTGCTAGACCGGATTCAGCTAGAGGAAAGTATGAGAGGAATTGCCTACCCACATACTAGTAGCTTATCATCATGGTGGCAGTAGCTGTAGCATATTCATGACGTAGGGTCTGTGTGCAAAAGCATGACTTGGAACACATGTTGGTCTCATGACTAGACTAAGACTGTGACAAGGTCATGAAAACAACAAGCACAGATATAATACAAGTTCCACGTCTAAAATACTATTTCCAGGGAGGGCATATATAGAATGGTGAGGGTGAACAAGAGTGTCTTGGGAATCCAAAAAGTAGCAGGAAAAGTGTATTTGTTAAGTATCAGCAATAAGATTGTCTTTACACTGAAGAGAATTACCACATAGGTCGTGTAGTGCAAAGCTGGGTCTTCGTCCACTGGGAAGGGGACTTAACGGAACAACACAGTCGCAAATTTACTAACACAATGGCAATGGAAAAAATTATGGTGCACTTCTAATAAAAAACAATGGATAAAGAAGACAATGAGGGTGTTTTTGTCTGTAAAACAAAATTTTAAAAAAGGGGGTTTGATATTTGCCATTCCAGTAGAGCAAGTGGAAAATTGGCTCCAGACTGAAGGTGCGCAATTACCAACATGCAAATATCACCCATCTGTGCTTTAATGCAGCCTTCATGTTTTTTTTTAAAAACTAAAGGGTAACATTTCTAAAAAAGATTGTAATTACCTTCTACTCATCTGAAAATGTGGATGCCATTAATTTTTGCTTTGGCACCAGTATTACATGCTGTACTGTCGGTGCAGCAGCTGAGATTTATTAAAGTTCAGCTGGTGCTGTTTCACAGAGATTACTCTACTGCGATACTGACTGTCAGTGATTATGTTTATATTGGCAGAAATATTTGGACTCCAACCCAATTAAGACAATATTCTAAGTAAAAAACATATTTCGCTTGTGTAATCAACAACCATTAAGTTTGAATTACTGTTTACTATTTTTATTTTCATGAAAGTCAATATTTTTATTGCTGCCACTTTGTTGCTGAATATTGATTGTATCAAATTATAGAAGTTGAGAAGCTAATTACGTATGCTAACACCATCTGTAAATTATGGGAGAAAATAACATTTTATCTCTGACTTTTTATTGTTTCATATTTAAATTTAGAATGGAGCTTACTTATATAGCGCTTTCCAGACCCCTTTGAGAGACCCCAAATCGCTTCACAGTACCAACTATCCACCCATTCATACACACATTCATACACCGGTAGCGGTAGACTGCCATGCAAGGCGCTGCCTGACCTACCGGGAGCAACTCAGGGTTAAGTGTCTTTAAATATTGATGGTATGTTCTGCTTTTCGGGTTCAACTGTTGTGTTGCATACCTTCAGCATAAGTGAATGATCTGTGTTTTGTGTGCAGGCTTTCATGTTGTAATGCGAGAACATTGCTAGTCAGGTAAAGTACTTAATTTTAATTGTTAGCTAAAATGCTAAGCAGAAGACAAATAATGAGGATGTCAGCAGCATTATCTAAAGAGTCAATGTCTTATGACTTATACATGCGCAAACAGATTGACAGTGGTGGGCAACGCTAATCCAAAAATTAGTTCCGCTATTTCTAAAGCACTAATTAATTTATTTAGGTCCGCAATTTCAAAAGCACTAATGTCTTATGAAAATTAGGGGAAGCTAATTCTAATCCGCTAATTAAATTCAACAATTGGTAGCAGCAAGTTATGCAATATTTGCACTACACTGCCAACTAGCGGTGCATGAACTGTTATACAGTAAGTTGTTTGAGTTTCAGAGTATTTAGTTTGGTTCTCTTCAACAGGTTTCACAAGGACAAAATGTACCCATTCCAAAGTCTGTTAGCTAAACTGCTGACATATTTGGCTGTTTTTTTTTCTTCTTTTGTTACTTTTAGTACCACTAGATCGCATGTGTCAAACTCAAGGCCCGTGGGCCAAATCCGGCCTACCATAACCGTTTCTGTGGCTCTCTACACCCTAGAACTTCAAGATAACAGTTGTAAGCATGTTGTTCTCAGGTGATGGGTCCCCATCCCTACACTCCCTGGTCTCTCTGTTAATTGTCTTGCTTATCTCCTCCATTTTGTTGTCCAGGTGTTTGTGATTGTCATGCTGTGTGTTCATGTACCTGTATATAAAGTCAGGGATTTTTTAATTGATAAAGCTCTGTATATGTTGTATAACACAATCATTGTTCCACATTTAATCTATTGTATTGAGGTTTGGGGAAAAGCGTGCAAAACAATTACAAAGCCTGTTTTTATTTTACAAAAGAGAGCTGTAAGAGTAATCACCAGAAAACATTTCAGTCACCCATCAAACACCTTGTTTCTTCAGCTAAATTTATTGAAATTCCAGGAATTGGTAGAATATAGTATTTTATCAGTTATGTATAGGGCTCATAATAACACATTACCTTTAAATATCCAAAGAAATTTAGACAAAGTTATTACAATCTTAAAGGGACAGATATTCATCAAACCACAATTCAGAACCAGCTTAAAGGGACGGTCTACCTCAATTCAGGGAGTTGGATTGTGGAATGTTCTGGAGAGTGATGTTAAAAATGCAAAATCAATTCATTCATTCAACCTTTATTTATACAGGCTAGCCTCGTTAGTATATATGATGTAGCTTAGTGTGTTTGTGTACAGTATTACAGTTAGATAAATTAGTAGATTTATTCATTTTGTGATGTAGTTTGAAGGTTATCATTGGTTGAACAAACTGTGAAATAAATAAGGGGCAGATATAATAAGATTCCATCTTCTTTCTGCTCCTTTCATTTTATCCTACTTGTATTCTTCTATCTGATGAAACTGTTTTGTATTGTTCTTTTAAAATGAATGAATAAACATCAAATCAAATCAACGGCCCAGTCAGAGTCCAGAACCTGAACCTGAAACCTTCAGAGAGCTGAGCAGAAACCTCAAAGAACTGAAGCAACAATGGAAAGAAGAGTGGGTCAGAACTCCTCCAGAACCAGGAGAGAGACTGATGAAGTCCTGCAGAGAACCACAGAGGATTCTGCTGCTGAAGGAGGTTCTGTTGGGTCAGAGGCACAAGCTGAGGTTAAATTTTAATGATTTTAGAACTTGTTAAAGATCATCCATCCAGCTAACTGTCTATCCATCCATCCATTCAGCTAAAAGTCTATTCATCCTTGTATCTGATGAAACTGTTTTGTATTGTTCTTTTAAAATGAATGAATGAACATCAAATCAAATCAAAAATAAGTCTGTATCTCTGTGTTTATCATTGTCCTGGCATTGTCTCCTGTTGCCTCTGTCTCCTGAGTTCCTTGTGATTCCCTGAGTATGTAAGTTTGCTGCCCTGCGGACGCCATTTTGAAGAGTCCTAATGGTGAACTACTTTTTTAAATCCAGCAGATTTGACCATTTCGTGAAACTCTCAAGCTCAGAAAAACTTGTGCTATAACGTCAGCTATGAAATATATTTTTTCTCAGCAAAGAAATAATTGTTTTACCGTGTTTTGTTGTAAAATCCTGGCTTCTTTGGCCGTCGCGGACGCCATTTTGAAGAGTGCTAATGTGGCGAAATTCTATTTTTAAATCCAGACGCGTCGCGTAGGCCCTGAGAAACATCCATAAGTTCACCCTCCATGTTAAAAA